>JAOWBJ010007059.1:0-11221 GCA_028566335.1 Monarda citriodora
ATATTTGATCGATTCATATAATATATTGCATTTTGGCATTGCATTGTTAGATAATCGTGACATTTTTAAAATACTTTCAGATTCAGTGTTTTTATTTATTTTTACTCCTATTTCGAAAAATAACATAAAAAATCATATTCGTGAAATACATTGAAGCTGCAACTATAAAATTAATTTATTTTCAAGTTCAAGGTGAAATGTGATAAGTAAAAATAAAATCAATATGTATATATGGTAGAAGACAATAACTAAGACTATTCAAGCTTTAAAAAACAAATTCATGTACCCTCTCAATCTCAGTTATTATGGAAGTATCACGCCAACCCTTGAAAACTTAGTCTGCCATAAAAAAGTGAAACGAAACACCTTTAATTATCGTTTTACTGCAATATTCCAATACACTAATTGTTGATCCTAGAAACAAGTCATAACACGTAGAGGGGTGAATAAGTGTGAATGAAGAGTATGAAATTCTAATAAAAATTGTTCGAATTGTTCGCTTTTAAGAAAAGAGTAGAGAGACTTGCTTTTAAAAGTTATGTTTTCAAGAGTGATTTGCTCAGAATAAAACATTTGCAGAATTTGGTGAGCGGTTATTTATACTTGCTTTTTAAAAAATCATGATTTTACTTAAAACTCCAATTTGTTTGCTTATGTGTGTGTGTGAATTATGCAACAAACAATAATGAAAGTAAAGTAGGGAAAACTAAAACGATAACCACATAGAGAGTTTATAGTGCTTAAGAGGTTAAGCTCATACGTCTACTCTTCTACCTTCTCCCGGGACAAACAAGTCCAGATTTTAGATTTCAAGTAAAGTCCAAGTTCAAACCGTGAACTCCAATCCCCGAAGGATCCGATGGGCTCTCAAGTAACAAAAAACAAATAGCCTATCCAAAATTTAACCTTCTACTTGAGTATGCAAACTTATTGGCCCGTTAGCACAAACACACATAGAGGGGGTGAATACGTGTATAGAGGTTTCACCTCTTTTTCAAACTTTAAAGCAAATTATGAAAACCCCTCTAAGTGAATAAAATCGTTTACGCTAGACAGAACGACTTTTTCCAAGCGGATTTTCCGAGCATAAAAGGTCGCTTGTTCAGAGCTTAAGCCGAGCGGAATTTGGTGAGCAAAAAGTGCTAAGTGGGAAAAACTCTTGCTTTACTTAAACAGTGTGTTTTCGCTTAAGTGTGTGCGTGTGTGTGTGTGTATGCAATAATCAAAGCAATAAATAAGCGAATAAGTAAGGCAAAATTACACCTAAATCCCTGAACTTTGGGCCGCGTTCCGAATCGAGACCGAACTTTAAAAAATCCCTGTAAATCTCTGAACTTTGCAAGTTGTTCGAATTTAGACCAACCCGCTGACGTGGCGCGGACGTGGTAGGGGAAATCGTGACACGTCATCATCTTCCTCCAGCAGACGTGCCACGTCAGCGCCGCTCGCCGAAATTTATTTCGCGACCAAATGGGTCGAACTCATACATGGTTTCGAAGCTCTCGATGCGAGGATTACAGATCCGGTGTTATTTTTTTCCGGCGAGCGGCGGTCCGGCGGCGGGGCTGACGTGGCACGTCTAGAGGAGGAAGACGATGACGTGGCACGTGCCACGTCCGCGCCACGTTAGCAGGTTGGTCTGAATTCGAACAACTTGCAAAGTTCAGGGATTTACAGGGATTTTTTAAAGTTCGGTCTCGATTCGGAACGCGGCCCAAAGTTCAGGGATTTAGGTGCAATTTTGCCTTTTAAATTTAAAACTTGTGATGGCTGTGCTTAGGATCTCAAATATGGAAGGCGATACTAATATAAGGTTCCTCGTGCTTACTATTACCATGATCATCATCTTCAGAATCACTTGCTGAAACTCATGAATGCAGCATTTATTATTGCTTTGTACAGCCTTTTTGAGCATGCTGATAAGTTGCAAGTCATATGAGCAGTTAGGTTTTCTCACTTGAATAGCATGGATTATTGACTTTGAGCATGTAGACTCTAGGAAAAAAGCTTATGAGATTTGGAGCCTTAAGCTATTTAGACTCTATGCATTGAACATAGTTTATTTCCTTGTTGAGAGCTTGGTCATTGCTTTGCACCTACTTTGCTAGAACTTGCCTTGATATTTAATGTGAAATGCTACTTGCTTGCACTATTAGGAGATGATCTTAGGACATCATTGCATAACCATTTCCCTAAACACTAACCTACTTTTCATTACCCTTGTTGTCCCCTTTTGAGCCTTAAAAAGCCTTTTTATTCTACAACCGGAGGATAGGGGGTGAAGGTTATGTAAGGGTATCTCGTTGGAGTTGAAAAGTAAAATGGTGAGTGATAGTGGAGGGTGATTTAAGGAGTTGACATCCTTGAAATGTTGTTCCCCATAAGCTCTTAAAAAGGAGAGAATAAAGAAAGAGAAAGAAAACGAATAAAGAGCATAAGGGTGTAATTCCTTTGAGTGTTTGTTGGGATAAGAATTGGACCTTTCAATGGGGTGAAAAGGGATTGAGGGAGACGGTAGATGATGAAAATCGTACTTGAAAATGTGAGGGTGAGTGGATGGAGATTCTAGTTACTAAACCTAAAATTTCATATCTTAACCAATGTCCCTACATTACAAGCTTATTAAAGACCTTTTTTATCCTAATTTGTGTTTGTATTTTAGCCTTTGTTTGTTTCAACATTTTTTGAGTAATGAAAGAGAAATGTGTAAATGATTCTGTTACTTGGTGTTTGGTTTGAATATTATGTTATCTATTACACTTACTCTGGGATAATCCAATCCACCATATTCTTAGCTCTGAAGGAGGAGGGAAAACATGAGTAAGAAAATCCTCTCACAAGCGATTCCATTTCCACCGGTGAACCAAGCACTCGATAAAAGTAACCCTTATTGTTTTCATTCCTTTACTTGACTTGATTCCATTTTGTTTCCGTTTCTCAACTTGAACCAAACGAGCACTTAGTGTTGGAATTTGAATTGATAGGCAAACCTATGGTCAAAGATTTGCAATGCGTGATTTCGATGAGTGTTACCCTTGTTTTTCATCTTGAGTGTTGATGATATGCACTCTTTATTCACATATTGATGGTGAGTGATACATTTCATCTTGTGAGGTCAAGAATGCTCAAGTGTTTGATGTCTAGGCTAGAATGGTGAGTGACTTGCAAATGTTTGATTTGGTTTGGGAATTTTCTCCAAAGTAAAATGTTTTGAAAAGATATGAGGCATCAATGATTTCAAAGGACACGTTCACGGGAATGAGGGTTGACAGGATGAACTCCATATCTTGGTGATGGTTTGATTGGATTGTGTGTTGATTGAATTGTTTTCTTGAAGACAAGCAAATGATTAAGTGTTGGGAATTTGTTTGTGTCGTTTTTTTGTTTATGTGTAGTGCTTAGTTTGTGTGAGTTTTATCGCTTTTATCATGTTTTTCTTGTCGTGTTCTTGATAATTTGTTCGTTTTAGTTTTTGTGTGTGTAGTGCGAAGGGGTGAAAGAAAGAAGAGAAAAAGAGGCAATGAATAGAAGAAAAGTGCGCAAGAAGAAAAGAGTCCGAGGAAGAGATGAAGAGAAGGTCAAATTTAAGGGTCCAGCGGTCGCGGCATACCAGCGCCCGCTGAGAAGAGAAGATGTGCTCAGGAAGACAGGACCAAGGTGCTAGCGATCGCTGGCCATGCATGATCCCTGGCCAAAGACACACGCGAGAGACAAATAGACAGCATTACCCAGCGACCGCTGGGTAGCGAGCGGTCGCTGGAGCAGTTACGTCCAGAAGATTCCTGGCGGGATTTTACAAGCTATAAATAGAGCGCAAGAGAGAGAAAACAGACGAGTTCCGAGAATCCAGACCAGAAAATACAATTTCCTTTGTTCTTCTAGATACAATTTCAATTCCTAGTCTAGATTTCAAGCATTTGGGAAGAATTTATGAAGATTTGAAGATCTACTCTCCATATTTCAGGATTATTCTCAACTTTCTGCACTTTCATCCATTTACTATATGAATTTCTGCAGTTTTTTCCATTTTCCACATTTCTATCAATTGCTTTGGTGTTTTCTTAGATCTATGGTTGATTACTTGATTTCAATTTATGCCTAGGCAGTTTACCCATTTATTTCCATGAATCTATAGTGTTTTTTTTTCAATTGATTGTGTAGGTGCTATAGGTTTTCATTTCATTACTTGCTTGAGCTTCATTTTCATGACTTGTTGGTGAATTCTAGCTTAGGATTTGATCATGCCTCTAGTAAGATTTAATTGTGCTATTACTTTCATTAATATTTATGCGATTCACTTGCTTTCCATAGGATTTAGAACAAACTCCCAAAATTGTGTGTAGAGTAGAGTGTTAATTTTTGTCGTGTGCGTTCCGTACGATCATTCTCCCTGAAAAGTTTTTCTCTGTGATTTGACATGGGTCATCTTATTAATATGCTCGTTAGATCAATTTCCTTCGGTTGGGAACACGTGTAGTGTAGGTGAAACAAAACATAACACCCTTCTTAATTAATAACCGATATAAATTAGGAAAAAAAATCCATTAATCTACACCTCACATACTTATTTCTATTTGATCTTTTCCATATATATATAATCACCTAATTGCTTCTCTCAAAGCAACTGCCTATGGTTACTCCAAAATTCTATATCATAATGAACTCTTATCAAATATAAAATGTACATCACAGCTAAAACTGATCAAGTAAATATGATAATGTAAATCACTAGTTATTAAATTAGTTTCAATTGGATTTGGATTCCTACTTCATCAAAATTTCCAGGTTCGCATTTGGGAAAGACGTAAATATAACAAGAAATCAAGAAAAACATCAATATATCTTTCTACATTTTCATCATTACATATCATCACAACAATTTTAAACTTAAACAAGCTCTCCATATTTATCATTGCAGCTGATTTATACCAATCAACGAACAAATAAATAAAAATCAATCCATAAAAAATGCTTCATGATATGTAAAACACAAACAATGATACTCATCAATATTGGCGAGTGATCGAGTGCAGATTTTTGCAAGTAATTAATGACAAAAAAACAGTAAAGAACACGAGAATTTACGTGGTTTGATTTACTAGAGTAAATCAACGTCCACGGGAGAGAATATTTATGCCTTTATTACTTTGTCGAGAGAGTACAATAATTCGAGAGCTTGTAAAGAATCTAAGCTATGAGAAGTGCTATTTATACACATTCATAACTCGGCTGGGCCGGAAGGCCCAATGGAGATCGTGAGATCGTGAGTAACCGCGTGGAAGCGGTTAGGGTTTGGCTGCGACGTGGGCCGAGATCGTGCATGGCCACGTCACCCATGTCGCTTGGCCGGAGTCTTCGTATGCTGGTAGCAACATTGTGGAAAATCACCAAGTCCATCAAAGTGTGGGGTGTCCGGAATAGGTAGCCGAATCGGCTATCTATTCCGGACTTGCTTGCATTCCGAAGAGTTGTCTTTGGAGAGGGGCTTGGGTCCGAAGTTGAGGAGGCCGAACTCTCATTTCCGAGTCTGCTGGCTGGCCGGACACTGGAGCCTTAACTGATGGGCCGTATAAAATGGGCTTCGTCATTGGGCTCTTGTGTGTTGGGCCTGTGTTAGGCCATATCCCATCAGCGAGCCGTCCTTTAGCAAGGGACGGCTAAGTCAACCCAATTTTTTTTTCTTATAGTTATGATTAATGTTAAAAATATTTGGTTAAAACTCACGGTAATCTTAAAAACAAAAAAATTCTCACGTCGTCCATACAACAACTCCCGTAAAACCCCGCCATCATAAATTCTTGACTCCGCCACTGCTCATGAAATTCCAGAAAACAAACACAGACCCGAGCACAAAACTACCAACATATTTTACCACCACAAATAAACAAACTGACGGAATTAGGGGAGAAAGAGAGGGGAGGGGCAAGCCAAAACATCATGAGCTTGCCCATGATGACACCTACACCGACGGCCTTCGCAACGACGACTCGCGTACCATAATCAGCTTGCAATCGGAGCTCTAGTTCCTCTCTCTTGTCCGCCCCGAAGAACGTGTTTCCTAATAAATTTCTCATTAATTCGTCGTCCGAGGCAAATGATCGAGTGCAGATTTTTGCAAGTAATTAATGACAAGAAAACAATAGAGAACACGAGGATTTACGTGGTTCGATTTACTAAAGTAAATCTACGTCCACGGGAGAAAATATATATGCCTTTATTGCTTTATCGAGAGTACAATAATTCGAGAGCTTGTAAACTATTTTAGTTAAGGGGGGTGCTATTTATACAAGTTTGTAGTTGGGCTGGGCCGGAAGGCCCAGTGCTAATCGTGAGATCGTGGGAGAATGCTGTGAGGCAGTTAGCGTTTGGTTGCGACGTGGGTTGTGGTCGTGCATGGCCACGTCACCCACGTTGCATGGCCGGAGTCTACATAGCAGCATGGTTCTGGAAAATGCCAAGTGCACAGAAGCGCAGGGTGTCCGGAGAGGATAATCGAAGTGAAGGTTCGTCTTCGGAAGGAGAGGGGGTTTTGGTCCGGACTTAAGTGGGCCGGACTCTTATTGCCGAGTCTGCTGGACGGGCCGGATACAGGGACCTTGACTGGTGGGTTGGACTAACTGGGCTTCGTCATTGGGCCTTTGTGTACTGGACCGGTGTTGGGCCATATCCCATCAGCAAAACTAGCTATGGCGGTGGTGGTGGAGTGTGGGTCTGCAGTGGCATTGGAATGAGTTTACGGTGGCGGTTTGCGCCCGAGAAGACAAATTAGAGAAAACCTTCTCTTTTTTCAATTAATGAACATTTCGGGTCGGGTCAAATCGGTGAGACCCGAATAAGATCCGTCGACCTGATAAGAATTTTCACCTTAAAATGAAGACTTGCTTGCTTTACTTTCATTAGATTGTTACACATTTCTATCCTTATAATAAGTTCATGATAATTCGAGAAAATTATAACTATTCAATCGTTTAATTTCTATTGTTATAGTCATCAATCAAAAATTAATTTACAATGTAAATACTTACATTCTAATCGCATTTTTTTTTCGCATTTTTTTTTAAGAAAACATATATAATTGCAACTACTTACAATCATAATTCTAAAACATAGAGAATTGAAACTACTTAGAATCATAATTCTAAGTATGATGATGATTAGATTTATGATTCTAAGTAGTTGCAATTGTCTATGGATCGAGCTTAATTCTGTTGTTGTTGTTGTTTCTTCGAGGCACCTTGGTGCTATGGATGTGCGCCACTCCATGGCACGCATTCGAGCCTTGCTCCGACCATTGGAGGTCCAGTTCTCACACGTATTCCGTGAGGGGAACCGTGTTGCTGATTTCTTGGCCGGCAGGGGTTCAGACCCCTACCCTGGAGGTTTTCGATTCTACTACAGCGTTGATACGCGCTCAGGCTCTTGCTCGGATAGATCAGTTGGGGATACCCCAACTGGCACTTCAGATATCGGGATGGCTGAGCTACTCCCTACACCATCTGTCCCCTCTCTTATACGCCTGATGGTTAGTCTCGTACTGTGTTGCTACCTAGTCAGTTTAGGGCCAGTTGATATTTTTTTGTGTTTGTCTTTTGGTGCAAATAGGGGGATGTTCTACGCGGTGCACCATCTCTCCCCACTCTGAGTTTTATTTGCACCGAGTTCGTTGTTTGAGTACAGATAGGGGGATGGATTTGCACTCTGCATCATCTCTCCTGAATCTGGGCTTTATCTGTATCCGTTTGGTTCTGACACGACCCGACCTGTGGGTTGGGTCAGGTGCCCTGTTGCTGGTTGGGTGTGCCATAGGTACTTTCAACCTTGGCAGGACATTGGTATGTTGTGTTTTATATTTTGTGCATTGTGTTCTCCTAGTTACGGATAGGGGGTTAAGTTGCACCCTGCACCGCCCCTCCCCACTCTGGGTTTTATCCGTATCTTGTTTCTCCTGACATGGCCCAGTAGGTGGGTTTGGTCAGGTCAGGTCATTTTGTATTAGTTGGATGTGCCATAGGTGCACTCAACACTAGTGGAGAGGATATAGTTAGTTCGTGTTGTTTATTAGATCAGTTGACACGGCCCTATCTGTGAGTTCGGTCGAGAGTATTTCCTTGTTCAGTTCGGATTGAGTCACTTTTGAGCTCAATCTATGTACAAGACTATTCATTTTTCAGTTGATATCTACAGATTGGGGGTCATCCTAACCCCCGCCCTTAGGGGCGTTTCGAGAAAAAAAAAAAAACTACTTAGAATCATAAATATGTCAACATTCATGCTATTTTTTACTAGCCAACACTAAGACTAAGAACACAACAATGGTAATTTAGTACACAACAATATAAATTCTCATTATCTGTTCATTTCCTTGTGAGGAAGATATTATCGATCAGAGATCTAAAATTACAATCAATCTAGACTTTTGATAACGAAAACCCGCGGCCCATATGCCAATTTTTCTTCCTATAACCTAGAGAATAACCGAATTTGAACATACATATTTTCACTAGCAAGAAATACTACGATTTGTGAGTTCGGTTAAGAGTAGAAAATATGAAGAATTAAGTTTGTGAACTTACTTGGTTAAAAATGGGGTCATTGGATTTTGGCAAGGATGTTGTCGAACTTTCTCTTTGGTTTGATTAGCTGACACGACATGATTTGTGAGTTCGATTAAGAGTAGCTCAGTCTTGATCTGTTAGGTTCAAGTCACGGCTTGGGTCGTGTACGAGCTTTTTGATTTTTGAGTTGATATCTACGGATTGTGGGCCGTCTAAACTCCAGTCCTTAGTGGCGTTTTGAAAAAAAATACTTGGTCGAAAATACGAACAAGGGTATGTTGCCTTCAACCCTACTAACCGTTGTTTTAAGCAAAAACCACCATCAATCTTTCAAAATTCCAACGAGAAGCTTTGATTTTTCAGCAGAAATACACCGGATGAAAACAATGCGAAAATAGGGGAAGAAGATAGTAGGATTGAAATACACAGGATGAAAACAAAGGCTTTTCAAGCCCGTCAACCCGATCCTAAACCGGCCCGAACCCGCCGTTTTTTAGCCCGGCAGTTAAGTGGCGGCTTCAGGCCTCCGACCCGGCCCGCTGGAGCCGATTAGGGCTAAAGCCGTGTCACATTTGAACTGCGGCCCGTCGAGCCCAGCCCTACGGTTTAGGGTTGGCCCGTCGGGCCTATACTTCTTAACAAAATGATTTTAGTCGCAAGGTATGTGGCTCGAACCCAAACCATTTAGTTATTATCCATCTCTACCACCACTCGGCCAACCAGTATTACTTAGACTTGTTAAGTCTTTTATATTATATATACATGTTTTTTTCACAAAAAAGAAAAATTATTCGTACTTGACAGGACTCAACAACGGGTATTCCAAGTTATTGTCCGTTTTGACCACCACTCGTCCAACCCGTGTTACTTAATATTATTATGTCTTTTATATTATATATATACCTATTTCTTTTTTCCCAAAAAAGAAAAATTATTCGTACTTAACAGGACTCGACAACGGGTATTTTAAGTTATTGTCTGTCCCGACCACCACTTGGCCAACTCGTGTTACTAAAAATTATTATGTCTTTTATTATATATTCCTTTTTTCACACAAAAAAAAAAGAAAAAATATTCGTACTTGGCAGGACTCGAACACGCATGTTCAAGTTATTGTCCATCTCTACCACCACTCGGCCACTTCAATATAACTCAAAATATAAACTCTTTTTTAGATATTATCTTTTGTGAACCCAACGGGCCAAACCTACAAACCGGCGGTTTTAGACCGGCCTGGACCGGCGGGCCGGGCCTGACGGCCCTAAACTGTGGACTTAGGCTAGGGTCGGGCTAGAGCCGACATATTTTGAACCGGCGAACCGACGGGCCGGGCCCGAAATCGGCGGGCTGCGGCCTGTTGCACGTGAGATGTAGGTGAAAGACAATTACTCCATTTGTCGTGTGGCATTAATCTATATAAATTTTGGCACATATACTAAAACTGTGCGAAAAAATAATTTGAGAGACATTTTCAACCACTAATTTTCTTTTCTTTAAGGAAATGAAACAATTAAACGAGACGTTCAAATAATGAAATTAGACAATCCCTGCCAAACGTGGGGAGTAATTCGAAAATGTTAGGGCAAAATACACTATGACTTTTTTTCCCATCAAAAAAATTCTTGTTGTACGATCAGTGCTTGACTAATTTTATAAATAACTTTAAATTTATAAACATTTGATAATTTATAAACGACTTAATTTTCTAACATTTTATAAGCAACTTTAAGTTGAATATAGAATACTACCTTCATCCTTATTATTGTGTTTGTTTCTTTTTAAACTTTTGCGACGCGTATTTCCACCGAAACCTCGTACGAGTTTTAAAATATAGTTTTGAAGTATTTTTTCTTTTACGGCATACTATGAGTGTTGAAATATCTTGAAAAAAAAATATTTCAAAAATATATTTTAAAACTCCTAAAAAATTTTAGCGGAAATGCACGCTGAGAAGTTAAAAAAGAAACAACCACCGTAACGGAGGATGAATGTAGTATAATTAACTTTCGCTGAAATTTCAATCCAAGATGTTAGATTCGAGTAATTTTAAAATTTCCTTGCGAACACTTCTCATCGCTCATCTCCGATATCAAATCCTACAACGGCGTGGATCCTCTGCTCCCATGGCTTCGGTAACAATCTCACTTCTCCACTCCATGTATCTTCCATTTGGTGTGCTTGCATTTTAATTGTTGGGCTGAGATTCACTTGATCTCTGTTTATTTGACAGCGCAGTGGAGTGAAAAAGGTGAAGGAGATGCTGCCGCCTTAGCTTCTGATAGAGAAATTCCTCGATTTCTCCAGAAATGCGCCGAGACATCCATCACCGACCGCCGTTACTCCAACGATTTGCGCTACCTTCGGGTTTGGTTGCAATTCGTATGTCTGTTTTATCTGCAGTAGCAAATTATTGTTTACTAGTACTCGCACCCGTGCGATGCACGGCGAGTACGTTGCACGGTATTCATTTGGTATTCTTGTAGAATTTCCATTACACAGTAAATATTACAGATTTTGAAAAAGCTCTTCTGCATTTGATCATCGTTAGGTTTTCTCTTTCAATTTTTTTACTGCATTCGAATTTTCCTTATTCATCTTCTTCAAGAATCAACATTCAAGGAGAAACTAATACATCAGGTAGTAGCAGTATAGGAAAAGAGTGAAAT
>JAOWBJ010007168.1:0-11218 GCA_028566335.1 Monarda citriodora
ACATTTCAAAACTAACGAAGAGGGTAACACTTTTATTTATAAAGGTTGGATAATTTTATATATATATATATATATATAAGATGACTTATCGCAAATAGAAGTGTTCTCAAAGGAATGACCCCCTACTCATTTAGTTATCTAACTTTAAATATTTTTGGTATTATATGAAAAAAATATAAAGCTTGTATGAGATTTCAAATTTTCGGTTTTTTGTATTATCATAACCGAACCAAAAAAATATGGTTCGATTATGTTCAATTTGCTAATATAGGGTTCGGCTTTGGTTTCTAATTATAAAAACTTCGGTTATTTTAATTTTAACTATTCAATTCGATTCGGTTAAAAAATCGAGTCATGCTCACCCATAATCTTGTGTATACCCTGAGGCTCCAAATTTTGGAAGTTTAATATTTTCTCGTTATATTATGCTTCTTTGTAACATTTATAAAGAGCTTATTTTATTAAAACTAAATCTTTTATAATATTCGTGTGACTCTTTATTGAGTGGGATGAATGGATTATTTATTATTATAATTAATTTTAATATATATATATATATATATATATATATATATATATATATATTATATTTTTCTTATAGTAAAAAACTTTTTCCATATTTTAACTATTTTTTATTTTACATTCCACCATTTTTTATACTATTACTCTTTTTCTTTCTCGCTTCTTAGAGCACTTAGAGCGCCTGAAAACGAGGGTGCGCCAGCGACCCTGACCCGGTGTCTGGGATGCGTGTCATGTCGGCAGTGCGGTGTTGTGACCCCTCCCCTGACCCGTTGCTATTATTATTATTATTATTATTATTATTATTATTATTATTATTATTATTATTATTATTATTATTATTATTATTATTATTGTTATTGTTATTATTATTGTTATTATTATTAGCCAAGTTGTAAAAGAAATTAAACATTCATTTTCAAAAAAATAATTTGGCCGTTGTTTTTCAATGCTTATTAAAGATTATGGCATAAACTTGCATGTGGTCGTCCACATCGTGTGAACATATCAAAGTGATAATCATAATAAAAATGTCAATCTTATTGAATAAAAGTGTCAATCTTTAACATAATTATTTAATAAATAAAACGGTACCACAAATCAAGTGGATACACAAATTACTTTAAATATAAGAAGTCGAGTATATTGACCTTACATGCATTTATTTATAGGGAAGGGAGATCATACGGGCGGTGCAACGGTTTTTTCAGACGGGGGATCTTCCTCGGGAGGTTAATGTGGCCCTCTTGACTTTGATTCCAAAGGTCTCACATGCGAGTTCTGTGAAGGAGTTTAGACCAATTTCGTGTTGCACGGTGCTTTATAAGATTATCTCGAAGATTTTGGCTAACAGAATGAAGGAGGTGTTGAATACAGTGGTGGGAGATAGCCAATCCGCGTTTATACCAGGGAGGCTCATTTTTGACAATATTCTCCTTAGTCATGAGCTGATCAAGGGGTACACTAGGAAGCAAATTTCACCTAGGTGTATGGTGAAGGTTGACATTCATAAAGCTTATGATTCGGTGGAGTGGGTTTTTGTGGAGCATATGTTGTTAGAGCTTGGTTTTCCTTATAGATATACTAGATGGGTGATGAAGTGCCTCACAACGGTCTCTTATGTGATAAATGTGAATGGGGAAACCACTGAGGCATTTGAGGCCAAGATGGGGCTTCGGCAAGATGACCCTATCTCTCCCTATCTTTCTGTCATTTGTATGGAATACTTACACCGATGTTTGATGGGGTTGAGAGGAAATGAGCAGTTTAAGTATCATCCTAGGTGTAAGCGGTTGGATTTTGTTCATGTGTGTTTTGCGGATGATCTCCTGTTGTTCATGCGGGGTAATTGGAGTTCTGTGCAGCAGGTCATGAGTGTTCTTGATAGGTTTGCTCGGGCCTCTGGTCTTAAGGCAAACCAGTTAAAGAGTTGCATTTATTTTGGGGGTGTGGATGCTAATACCAAGGAGGTTATACTTCAACAGACGGGGATGAGTGAGGGATAGATCCCCTTTAGATATTTGGGGGTTCCTCTATCGACAAAGAAGCTGTCTATTATGCAATGTCAGCCTTTACTAGATAAGATCCTTCACAGAATCACATGTTGGACTGCTCGATTTTTGTCATATGCGGGGAGAGTTCAGCTTATAAAATCAGTTCTCTTTGGGATTCAAGTGTATTGGAGTCAAGTGTTTTTGTTGCCTCAGAAGGTTTTGAAGGTGATTCAATCAGCGTGTCGCACGTTTTTTTGGACTGGGAAGGGGGAGGTGTCTAAAAGGGCTTTGGTAGCGTGGGAACGGGTAATGCTCCCAAAGAGTGCGGGAGGTTTGAACATTTTGAATGTGGAGGTTTGGAACAAGGCTGCAATATGCAAACATTTGTGGAGTCTTGTTAAGAAGAAAGATAGTATTTGGACTAGGTGGGTGCATGGTTTTTATGTTAAGGGGGGAGGTTCGAGAGATACGTATACCCAAACAAAGCTCATGGGTTGTGAGGAAGATTATAGGGGCGAAGAGGTATGTGGATGGTTTGCAGAGGGGTGTTGATTGGTTTCATGATGAGAGCTTCTCCATTAGAAAGTTGTATAAAGCACTGATCGGGCAACCACAAAGAGTGGCATGGGCTAAGATGGTGTGCCAAAATGTAGCACCGCCGAAGTGTGTGTTTATATCTTGGTTATTGTTGCATGGAAAATTGCCGACGTGGGAGTTACTGCTCAAAATGGGAGTGAGGGTGGATCAAGTGTGCTGTCTGTGTGGTGATGGTGAGGAAGGGCTGGATCATTTGTTTTTTGATTGTGCAACCCAGCCAGCGGATTTGTAGGCAGGTGTTGAGTTGGTGAGGGATGAGTAGGATGCCTACGCGATGGTGTGAGGAGAAGTTGTTCCTTGAATCGCAATGTAAAAATAATAATAATAATAATAATAATAAGGGGCAGCGGTTGTATAGGTGTGTGATGGCAATGCTGATCTATTGTATTTGGAGGGAGAGAAATAGTCGGAGAATGCAAGGGAAAGAGAGCTCGGTGGAGGGAATGGCAAGGCAGTGCATGGAGTTGATTGAGTGGTGTGCTCGGCGAGACAAAAAACTTGATGGCTGCTGTTTTGTTAATTGCTAGCTGCTATCTTTTTGTTTTTTTGGTGTAGATATGGCAGGTTGAGTTTATAGGTGGGGGTGTAATGGTGGTGTTGGTTCTTTTTTATAGTAATACACGATATTTTTATACCAAAAAAAAATGTCAATCTTATTGAATAAAAGTGTCAATGTAAATCTGATCACACTTAGGTGACCGTTCTCACCCAAGTATGCCCCAAAGATTATTATAAGATCGAAGGATCACTACGAGGAGTATTTGTGCGAGATCACCATGATCGAATATCAGAATAAATGGCGAGTCAATTATTGAAATATTTAGCAGTGAATTATTTAGGATGCTAATGAGAGCCGACTCAGAGAGGTGTTTTGGAAACACGAGAACTGCCATGTGTTCTTAGGTAAGTTTGGAAGCATCAATTGTATGCACTGAACGTGTAAGAATTGCCCGGTGAGGAAAGGCTCATTCACTCATAGTGATAAAGGCCACCCCTCATATGACAAATTAGTCGCTTATGTTTAGAAACATCGTTAAAGGGACTACACCAATAGTGGACGGTGACAACACAACCATAAGATGCTACCTTATTGACGAGATTTATAGGGTGTTTGGCCAAGCTTATAAACAATTTATAAGTTAATTATAAGTACTTTTCATAACTATAACAATAACTTATAAGCAAATTATAAGCTTAGTCAAATACACTCTTACTCAAAATAGGCAACATTTGTTTCAAGATCCCCACACACAACCGAATCGAAGGTGATGCACTTCAAAATGATGTTAGTTTCCAGATGTAAGGATGTCAAGCGAGCATTTGGAGTTCTCCAAATGGAATTGAGCCCCCTTCGACAATAATATGAGAGATATAATGTATACATGTATTATCTTACATAAGATAATAATCGAAGATGAAGGGATGAGTACCATAGATTAGAGCAATGAAGACGGACATTCAAGTAGTAGTATTAGAACATGTGAAGCACATTGCACAGACTTACACAATTCAAGCACCAACGCCCCGACTCTAAAGTGATTTGGTCGAAGAATTTTGGGCACGTTCAAACCTCTTTGACTAACAACCTTATAGAAAAAATGGTAAAGTAGGAAAAAGAGTGCACATCTAACTAAAACTAAAAAATGCATTTTAATTAAAATTCATATCAAAATCGTAATCGTCTTCGAAGTCGGATGCTTGAGATGAATCAGTCATGTCTATTTCTGTTTACTAATTGGGTTATCATTGAGCTCACTAATTTTCTTCTCGAGCTTCGGCTAAAGTATAATCTTGGTGCAAAATTTGTGTGCTTCAAGATTTGTTAGCATCATCAATAATCTTCTCTAATCGAGCATATAGCCTCCACTGTTAAAAGCTTGCTCCACTGCAACTGTAAAACCTGGAACTGCTAAAATTTCGCTTGCCATAATGGAGAGAATATGATATTGTGATATCATTTTCGACCACCAGTACAGATCGATTGAGTCTAGCGGCGCCTCGAGCAACTCTTAACTCTTTGATAAAAAAACTAAATCATTTGGAGATTTAGTAATTCAAATTTTAAATCTCCAAATCGAAGCACCATAACACTAATTTGATATATATATATATATATAATGGGAAGATCGATAAAGTAAAAAAAGATGCATGCTTACTTAAAGCTAAAAAAATGAAAAATATATAATTTTTAAATAAAAATACGAATAGGAAAGGCGGGTCGGTAGGACAGGAATCGGCAAGTAGCGGTTCTATTTTTTAGTACCTGCATCCAAACTATCACTTTCAGTGGGTAGATTCCATAACGAACCGACGAGTACAAATACGAATATAATCCCTCCGAATACATATACGAATGCACGTACAAATCGACGAGTATGACTATTTTGCCTATCACTAAACATATGGGATGTGCATGGGAATAATTGCGTCCAACCATTTTTTAATAATTCATCATTCCTTCCTATTATAACTTGTTGCCAAATCATATAGTATTTTTTACAAAGAATTGTTGCCAAATCTTTTAATACTACCAAATAGTACTAATATTGAATGAAATAAGATCGAGAAACATCACCCAAAACTCCCAAATTTCGGTATAATATAGCAAAACGCAAATCAAAGATTCACTAAAATTCCCAATTTAAAATAAAAATCTGATGACATATTCCATCTAAATTATGACAGAAGCGAGTCTGGGTCCGACCCAACTCGACCCGAACCGGATCACTCGGAGCGGCTGGCGTACCTCTCGACCTTAGGATCATTGAGGTTTATCCCCACCATGGCTTCGCCCAATCCACAGCTCACATCTGACAGCACCTGCGGGTCACTGTAGTGGGTCACCGCCTGCACTATGGCCCGGGCGCGTCGGGCCGGGTCACCGCTCTTGAACACGCCCGACCCGACGAACACGCCGTCGCACCCCAGCTGCATCATCAGCGCCGCGTCGGCGGGTGTTGCCACGCCGCCGGCAGCGAAGTGGACCACCGGGAGGCGGCCGAGCTGCTTCGTCTGCATCACCAGGTCGTACGGCGCCTGGATCTTCTTCGCGAAGGAGAAGACCTCGTCGTCGTCCATGTTGCGGAGGACGCGGATGTCGCCCATCACGGAGCGGACGTGGCGCACCGCCTCCACCACGTTGCCGGTGCCGGCCTCCCCCTTGGTGCGGATCATGGCGGCGCCCTCCCGCACGCGGCGGAGCGCCTCGCCGAGGTTGCGGCAGCCGCAGACGAAGGGGATGCGGAAGTTGTGCTTGTTGATGTGGTGCTCCTCGTCGGCGACGGTGAGGACCTCCGATTCGTCGACATAGTCGATCCCGATGGCCTCGAGGATCTGCGCTTCCACGAAGTGCCCAATTCGCGCCTTCGCCATAACTGGAATCGTGACGGCCTGCTTGATTTCCTTGATGAGCTGGGGGTCGGACATGCGCGCGACGCCTCCCTGGGCGCGGATGTCGGCGGGGACGCGCTCAAGCGCCATGACGGCGCAGGCGCCGGCCTCCTCCGCAATTCGGGCTTGCTCCGCCGTGACGACGTCCATGATGACGCCGCCCCGGAGCATCTGGGCGAGGCCGACCTTGACAGAGAAGGGGGATTGCTTGGTGGTCTCGGCGATGGCGCCGTTGCCGTAGACGGTGACGACTCCGCTTCCAGCCATTGGATGAGGTTAGGGGGAGAAGTTTCTAGAGAAGGGGAGAGATAGGGTGTGGGGAGAAATGGGTGGAGGGTTAAGTAAGAGGAGTAGAGAAAGGGGGATTGGGACTCAAGTGGTTGGGGCAATTTCACAAACACCTTCTATCTATGGTCCAGTATTTAGCCTTTTATTACAAAAATCAGACGAATTGGTTTAAAAAAGAGAAGAAAAATAAAAGGAAAAAGAAAGGCTAAGATGAGGCCACCTGAATTTTGGTATACCGAGGACGAGGATGCTAGGGTTTTGGAATTTACTACTTCTTTCTTGCTAAATTTAGTCTTATTTATTTTTTAATTTTCCCATATATTAAATATAATAAAAAAATATTTAATTATAATTAATTTTATTTTTAAAAAAATTAATTATAACTAAATATTTCATTTTTTTGATTTACGTGTAAATTCCAAATGAGATTTTCTTTTATTGAGATGAAAGTGTATAAATTATGTTTAGTAATTGGCACATTTTGAGGCGGTTTACCATATCTTTCCAACGAGTATTCACTTTCCCTATTGCCTTTTTTGTCTTTTTAACTCCATTTCCACTATGATTTCATCTGATGTTTTATAAAAAATTATTCCTTCCGTTCACTTTATTTCCCCTACAACATTGATTATTATCAATTTATCACCCGTTTGCAACGTTTTTATATATATATTTTTTTAAACAGCAAACATCCTAATTTAATTTAAATTACTCTTAAATTACACTAATGAGAATCGATCTCTAAACCACCATCAAATGAGAGCAAAGCTCTACCACCCAATGTCCACTGGGCCAAAGGCCTGGGACGCAACGTTTCTATATTAGTGTCACCATATTTATTTTTTTACACTAATACTAGCGTGTTGCCTGCGCGTTGCAACGGGAAGAATTAAATATAAATTGTGTTTGTGTTGGAATGTGAATGAATTTATTAAAAAAATTAAAAATAATAATTAGATGTTAGTTTAAACAATAGATATTGAGTTTGAGAGTGAGAGTGAGAGTAAGCCCAAAAGTAGAATTAAAAAAATTAAATGCATCTGTCAGGAATCGAACCCGAGCCTGTGTTGTGCATATCTATTTTTAGGAAAGATAAGGACATTTTATACATTAAAAATGTTTACATTTATATTTTTGAGGGGTCTATTCTTATTAGTAGTATAGATGGCAAAATATAATCGATTATAATTAATATATCTTCTCAAAATTAATTTTGGTTACTAATTTTTTACTTTATATACACTTTGACCAAATATTGGTATGTATGTAGGCCAAAATGGACCTATTATTGTGAAATGAAAGTACATAGTATTATTTATGCTTGTATATATCTATATGGGACACACTCCCATGTGGTCAACCACATGGGATGACCCTTTATATGTATATGCATCTTCTTTCTGATTCTTACCATAATACTAGCTCCTCCGACTCCCAGTGCATAAATTCATCATTGTTAGCTACCATGCCGCTTCTTTGTCCTTTCTTTCGGGCTCTGCCTTCGGCTTCGAATTTACGGCTTCGTTTTCGCTCCGATTACTAATATAAAGATAGTCGTAGTGACAACAATTTGGATTATTCGACTTGCTCCGAAGCCTTCGCCTCCCCTCGCTCGACTCTTGACCAAAGAAGAAGCGGCATAAAAAAATTGAAAAAATGACAAAAAAAGAAATATTAAATATGAAAAATTAAAAAACGAAATAAAAAAAGAATGAGCCTACTGCAATTTGGACGAAAAAGGGGAAAGCACAAATTTATGGCTGGCAGCTGTTTCACACTCACGTATGCTCACAACAATAAGAGATCATGCATAGCATAGGAAAGTGTCACCCAAGTCGTATCTCTCAAGGAATGTTTTTAAGGGCAAGATCGTAAGAACGCGCACTCCCTAACTAATCTAGACTAACACACACATGTTTGAATAATTGTTTCTAAATCCTAATGAATGAAGAACAAACATGTAACAATGAATCGACATATTGAAATCAACTAAGTAGTTGGACAATATCTAATCTAAAACAAGGCAATAGAATCCACTAAATGCATAGAACAAATCTCACAAAGGCATGAAAGCATATTCACCAACAAAGTAACTAAAAATTGACATCAATGAAATAGGCAAGTAGAGAAACCAATCAATGGAAAATCAATGGAGAATTCATTAATATAACTATGGAAATCACAATCAATTCATATTACATCCACCAAAACTAAGAATATAGAAATCCACAATTGAAATGCATAGAGAAAGGGGAAAATCTGCCAAATCAATGGGTAAAGAGAAAAGTTGAGAATTCTCCCTCAATTCCAAGCTAAATCTGTCCTAGAAATGTTGAAATCCACATAGTAGCTGAAATCCAAGTGATTACAATGAAAATTGAAGAGAATTTGATGGAGGAAAACTGAAAATCGCGACAGCTCTGCTTTTTCCAGAAGAGACACTGCTCTGAAATGATTTAATCCCGCTATTTATACTCTGTTTTCGCGCCCGCGCGCTTTCTGGAAGTAGCAGGGCCAGCGACCGCTGGGGGTGCTGCGGTCGCTGGGGTGCCGGGGCTGGATTTCTTCGAACATCACGCCTAGCCAGCGGTCACTTTCTCCTCGAGCTTTTCTTCGACTCTTCTCCCGGACCTTCTTCTTCCCACTCCTTTGCTCGTTCCTTCTCCTTTTCTTCACTTTACTTTGCCTCTTCGCACTAAGACACCAAAAAGAAAATACGAACGCATAAACGAGAAAAAGACACAAAAACAAAATAAAAACACGCAAAATAAATACACATGACATACAATAAAAACATGAAAAGACGACACGAACACCCTCCACATTTGTTGCTTCCTCAACAGAACATTCGAACGACGAGAACTGTGGAAGCAGAACGCGACTTGCTGCTAGGGTTCGTCGCCGTGCGAAACAGAATCATCAAAGGTAATACTGCTTGTTTCTTGGTTAAACCCCCACAGATCTTCTACTCCGAAAACCAATTTGACCTTTTTTATACGTTTCTCAATAGATTTTTTAGGATTTGTTCAATTGTGCGAAACCGTTCATGTACTGCGAATCAATGCATCTTGAATGTGTAGCTTTGCAAAATATAAGATGCAGTTTGTTGTACAGTCACAAATCGAGGCTGGGTGTTGATTGTGTTTGCATGCCCGTATTTGACCTATTATTTTTTTGGAAAATTTTTCTGCCCAATTCTGATCTTAGATTAATGGGGTTTATAGTAGTTTGAACGAAGGTTGCAGTTTGGCATAAGAAGTTTTATTGTTTGCTTGCAGTTTAGCATTAGAACTTTTATTGTTTTTGGCAAGTCGAGGTGCGGGTTGCAGTCAGAAAAGTTTTGTTGAATTTTTCTGCCCAATTCTCAATAGATTTGCTGAATGTTTGGCATAAGAAGTTTTATTTTTTTTGTTCGTATCAGTTAATTATTGATTAGAAGTCTTTCCAGTCGGTTGTGTGTTGGTTTGAACAAAGCATCAGTTCTGCCTAATTCTCAATTGATTGTTCAAACTGTTTGAATTTGATTAGCTTGCAGTTGTACCAAAAATAATAAGTTTGGGAATTTGAATTGTAATTTACCCTATTGGTACATAGAGAAATGTCACTCTGGTTTTGTATATGTTTATTGGTTTTGGTGGTATCAGTATTTGGAAACTTAAGCCAATGGGTTGATAGCAGTTAGTAAATCCCCTCTTATATGTGTTCATGCACTCTGATTTGGTCTTCTTCAAAGAATGTTTCATTTTGCCTCCTGCCCATTATGATCGGTTTCTTGTTGAACAGTATGAACATCGTATCCTAATTGGCCATTGATTGATCATTATGGTAAATCTATGAGTAGCTAACATTTGGATTTTGTTTGGTACTATGTAAGATTTGATTCAAATAGCATCTAGCAGCAAGGCAATTTGGTATGCTTCATTTGATTTTTCCTCATCTCCTACACAAATGGACCAAGGTTTGGATGCTCATATAATTTAGATTATGCTAGTCACAAATCTTATCTGTAATTTCATTTATTTAATTCTGTGTTTAGACCAATTCCAAGATGACGAATGCGTATTGTCGGGCGACAAGCCCTTCTTCGAGCTCTTCCTCTCGAAGACGCATGTTACAGAACCTTGGACACTAGTAGGTTTTCGCCTATTAAATAGAATTGTATTCATAACATTATTCATTCCGTATTCGAGGAAAATGATTTTGCTTTTACTAATATATGTTTAACATAATCTAGCACGAAGCGCTACAAGCAACATTCCTGAAACTACAAAACGTGTTCTACTGTCCCACGGTGGTAAAATGTGGGATATTGAATACAAGAAAACTGGGAGGTTCCGTAGGTTCGCCGCACGCGATTGGAAGGATTTTGTTGCCGACAATCGGCTAAAGAAAGATGATCTATGCGTCTTCGAGGTTTTGGACACGTCTGAAGACATAGTGAAGCTAAAGGTAGTCTTCTTGAGAAAAAAAGCATACTTGCATCCGAAGAACTTGGAAAATATTGAACAACAAAATGAAGATGAGGTGCAGGAAGTCATAGTTATTTGATTAGAAGTATGAATGGTTTCGAAATTAGAAACTCTTTAAGTTATTTGGATTTAAATTTATGTAAGACAAGTCTTGTTTCTTCGCTTCGAATATGTTTTTTGAGGTTTTGAATTTCATGGGTTTCGAATTTGTGTTGGCAAAACCAACTATGAAGTGAGGTCATATGCTTTGGATATATACTTGTGCTAAATACATAATTAGCCATTTTAGCCACAATACACTTTAAGTAAATACATAATTTAGGATCAATTTCATTATGATTTCAAAGTTTCAATGTCGAATATTGGGTTATTCTTCAACACATTTCGAAAATAATAATAATAATAATAATAATAATAATAATAATAATAATAATAATAATAATAATAATAATAATAATA
>JAOWBJ010007275.1:0-11217 GCA_028566335.1 Monarda citriodora
CTTCCGAGTAATCTGTAGATTCATGTGTTTTTTCATAGGAGGGGTACTGCCCTCCCTGTGATTTTTTCTCCAACCTTTCTGTAATACTCTGTGTTGTACAGAATATACCCAGAATTGTACTTACAAATATTAGAGGAAGAATACTATACGAGGAAAAAGGCAGCAAATTGTACAAGGAGAAAGGATAATTAACTTACTTTAGTTGTAGTTATAATACTAATAAAGTTTTTTTTTGGCAGACTGTGCCTTCTTTAGCATATGCTTATTTTGTGATTATCGTAAGAATTATTTCTAGAATATGAGAGAGAGTTGCGACCCTTGTAATTGTCACAATGTGACTTTCCATTATCATGGTATAGTATGCACTTTTGCAAATGAAACGTATGTTTAAAGCGATCCCCATATATACCTGATTTTTTTATTACTCTTTCCGTCTCGCTAATATTGACAATCTTTCCTTTTTGAGTTGTCTCGTTAATATTGACGTCTTTCTAATTTTGGTAATCTTTTACAAGCTAAAAAATCCATATACCCTTAATGAAATTTTTTACAAAACACTCAACATACACTAAAAAATCCATATACCTTTAATGAAATCCATACAAAACACTTAACTTTCTCGCCTTAGTTTTCGTGTCGAAAAGAAAAGTTCCAATATTATTGAGACGGAGGAATTACTAAATTACTATCCACCACTTGAATTAAAATGAAAATGATTCCCATTGGTGAGTAATAATCATTTCAGCACATTCGAGATTGCTCCCTTTCGCCAAAAACTTGAAAAAATTATGCTAAAGTCACTAAATAATTTGGACGGCTCACCTAATAAAATATCGACTTGATCGCCCCACCAATAAATTCAAAAGACCCCTCATTTGAAAGGGTTGAGATACTCGGTCTGACATCTTCTATTGCATCGTTACATGATTGATATGTATTTGTATTATTTCCAAATTCAACGATAATTATTTTTTTCATTTAGACTGGTCCCAATGCTACCGGAGGACGCAGGACGCTGCATATCCTCCGGAGCCCTCCATCCTGGACTCTCCAAATTTTAGCGTTGCGGAGGATGCAGAGAGTCCTGGACGCAGGAGCGTCTTCTTGGACGCTTGATTTTTCCTTTTTCTTCGCATGAAATTAAAAATAAAAAATAAAAAATTGGAGAGTGCTGAAGGAGAGTCCAGGATGCGGCTGAGACTCGTAACGGAGAAAATTCAGGATGCAGGAAACTCGCCGAAAAAGCGAAAAAGAGAGAGAGTCCTGGATGTCATTGGGACCAGTCTAATGACAAATTAGTGGTTTTGTAAATAATACTGACACGTGTTAATCATCTAACAATGCAGTAGGAAATGTCACACAGTTAAGCAATAGAGGATCTCAACCAGATTTGAAAATCAAAAATGATTTTTAGCGTAATTATAGCATGATTGTGAAGTTAATAGGAGGAGCAATTGGTGGCGATATAAGTATGCAAAAGCCATGAAGAAAAACATAATCATTCCATCCATACTGTAATCATAATGCAGAATGCCAATATAACATATAGCGTAAATGCTTCTCTGTCACACTAAAGTGTCACGCTCTCCACTTTATATGAACTCAAGCATGTTAGCTTATAAGGCAAGAGGGAAGAGATGATGCTGAGACAGAAACGCCATTGATGATGGGTGGAAGGTTGCCTTTGGAGGTCGGCACGCGCGGAACCATCGGATCACTCCTCAAGAGAGAGATCGAGTACTTCAGAAAAGTCGAGGCTGAGCCTTCTGAGAGAGTTGGAAGCTCTGAAGACATGGCTTCCGGTTCTGGAAGGCGGAGTTCGTGGCCTAGTTTCAGATTTTCGATCTCATCTTGGAGGCGAAAGAAGAGGCGGAACAGTGGGATTCGTTCTGCTGTCGAAGCTGCTGACACCGATGAAATTCCTGGCTTTGGTTACATGAATCTCAGAGCTCATTCTGAGAGATTTCATATCTGAACTTGCTTATGTGTTTATCATTTGCTATGTTCCTTCGCAACTCTGTTTTGGATAATTTTGTTCATCTTTTACGATGCATAACATGATCTATGGTGTTAGTTCTTGTGAAAACTTTTTTGGAAATCTTTCAACTAATCAAAAATTTATATTTAGCTTTTGTACAACTGGGGAAAATTCACAACGATTGATTGCTGAAAAGTTGAGACTTACGTGAAAATGGCGAAATCTATTATTCGAACTCATCCATTTCGGTGGAAACTTCATCGGTTTTGATGGCCAAGTACTCGAGCCTCAGCGCAGTGACGACATCTCCGATCAGAGGCCTAGTGTTCCCCTCCATCAACGGGTCCTCCATTAACGTGAACTTCCCCTATCCTTGAACAGCGGCTTCGCCTGCAACAGAAAACTCAATTATTATTTCTCAATCACAGTCACCTTCAAGTGAAACAACAAGCTCTCGTTCGTACCCAAGCGACTAGATTCTCTTCTTCCGGCGGTTTCCTTCCATTAATGGCTCTTCTTCCCGAATAATCTCCAGAAAAACCACACCGAAGCTGTACACGTCGGATCGTCGTGAGCTGGCCGGTCTTGGCGTATTCCGGCGCGCAGTAGCCGTACGTCCCCATCACGCGCGTGGAGACGTGGTCCTCCCCAGCTTCGCAAGGCCGAAGTCGGAGAGCTTTCGCCTGAAATCCACGTCCAACAGAATGTTAGAGGCCTTGAAATCGCAGAAGATGATCGGCGGAATAGAAGAGAAAGTTAATTGTGGTCAAATATTTTTTATTCAATTTAGAAAATGAACAAGTATAATAATCAGATGAAGGAAATATGAACAAATATCATGACATAGAAGTATACGAGACTGATCGAGTGCGAATTTTTGCGAGTAATAAAAGACAGCAAATAAAGAACACAAGAAGATTTACGTGGTTCGATTTACTGAGGTAAATCTACGTCCACGGGAGGAAAATGATATAGCTTTTGTATTGCTTTGAGTGTCGAGTACAATAATGAGAGATTCTAAACTTTCTAATCAGCTAAAGATGCTATTTATACACCTATACAAGTAGGGTTGAGCCTACTGGCCCAACAAGGGTGGAGATAACCGTTTTGGAGCGGTTATTGGCGACATGGGACGTGGGTGGTGGTCGTGCATGGCCACGTCACCCACGTCGTTGATCTCCTGCAGAGTGACTGCGGAAAGACTTGTGAAAATCATAAGTCCTTGGTGCTGATAAGCCGGAATAAGTCATTTGAATCTGGTAACACCGAAGTGACTTGCGCTGCGGCTGGTTGATGGCTTATGGATGTTGCCGAAATGGAACCTGTTGCCGGAGTTGTGTGAACCGGAGTCGTATTGCCGAACTGTTTGTCTGGACCAATCCTTTGAGCCTTAGTTGATGGGTCGGAATTAATTGGACCTTCTCATTGGGCTTGAAGGGTGTTGGGCCATATCCCATCACTACCCCTCCTAAAAAGTGAGGCAATGAAGGCGACAGTTCGTGCTTCTGACATACTGGTGGCATTGGAAGGAATGGAGTAGCTTCGGTACTTCGGGAAAGCCGGAATGGAAATAGTAACCGGAGTTGTGGAGTAACTTCGGAGATGCCGAAGTGAAGCTTGTGCTGACGTGTACTAGCGTACACAGCACTCCAATCATTAAATGCGACGATTGGAATCCCGAAAAAGCAGGATTCGAATCGTCGCGTGTTTCCAATAAAAATCCTAGGAGCAAACTCGTATCTCTTTTTCCGCTTTCTGCCTTTGTAATTCTCGTGTGATTTTTGTGAAAAAAAGTCTTTTCTGCAAAAAAATTCTCGGCATTATCTGCGATTTTCTTGGCGGATCAACTCAAACGGAACAAGTAAGTATAGATCTTCCTTCTTTTTCCGATTCCCTTTCTGTTAGCGTAGATGAGGGTTTGAATGTAACTTCTGGGGAGAATAGGATTGTGGGACTAGGGGATGATGATATGGAAGTAGTTTCTCCACCGCCGTCCTTCTCTGTGACTGATAGTGAGGGTGAGGACACCGGTGAAGATGCCGGTGTTGTAGTGGAGACCACGAAAGCTAGCGGGAGTGGTCAGAAAAAGGCTAATTTGCTCCCCGTAGAACAATACAACCATATTCTCAGTGGTGATACTGTAGATAGACTAGCATTTGACTATTATTTTCCGGCGGGAACGGAGGCGGTGGTGCCATGTGCAACGAACCGGGCTAATCGCCCTCCGGAGAGACATTGCACTGTTTACGAGGCGAGTCTGATATGCGGACTTCGCTTTCCCCTTCATCCTCTTTTTGTCCAATTGTTGGAATACTTTTATCTTCCTTTCGGTCAAGTGACTCCGAATTCATGGAGACACTTGACCGCCTTTATAGCCGAAGTTAGGCGGGGTGGGCACGAACCTTCGCTAGAACTGATTCTTAGGTTTTTCCAATTTCGGCGAAAGGGTTCTTGGTTTTACCTTACCCTCGTCTGTAAATTCAAGGCCAAAACGAAAACTAAATGGCCGAATTGGCAAAGAAGGTTTTTCTTTTACAAGGGTTCTGGGGCCCCTAGCTTCGTATGGAGGGATGCGAATCATAAAGTTCGTCCTCCAAAGATGGAACATTTGGGTGCTATTGAGGATGCCTTGTGGCCATTCCGATGGTCACCAGAGATTTGGATGAGTCCGAACTCATTCGGGGGGGAATAGCATTGCCTGAGACGACCGCTGAAAACGAAGTCCCTCTGGGTGAGGAAATAGCTTAGTATAGTACTTTTCCTTTTAACTTCGGTTGCTTGACTTCGCTTTTTGTTGACGCAGTGAATATGCTGAGCAAAGTTGGGAAGAAGAAGACGGCGGCACCGAACACATCAACGGAGAGGCCGCCGAAAAAACAAAAGACGGCCTCGCATGGCACTGTGCCATTGCCCGTGGCCAGTCTGGGGCGAGTCGCCATTTCATCCTCTTCGGTGTCATCGGAGAGGACACTGGACGCCAGGACGCGTCTTCTCCCCTTGACTCCGATTGAGGAGTTGGCTCTGGTGGGAGGAGCCACGGGAGCTGTGGATGCTCCCATCCCTCAGGCCGAATGGCCTAAAACTTTTGTGGAGGTAATCTTTTGGTACTGCTTCTCCTTGTTTTATTTTTATTGCTTGTTGCTCACTCCGTTCTTTGCATAGGACGGAGTTTCTCTCCAGCTTGATGCAAGCCGAACTGAAGCATTCGGCTTCGGACTACCGGAGGCAGGAGCGTTCTCTTGCCAAGGCTCGGGAGGCTGCGGCTAAGGCCAAGGAGGATGCCGCCAAAAAGGCATCCGAGGCTAAAGCGTTGGAGTCCGCTTTGGCGAAGGCGATGAGGGCGGCCGAAAAGGCCAAGGCGGAGATTAAGCTTGTGAAGAAGGCCCATGAAGAGGAGGTATCTGCCCTTGCTGCTGCGCAGGGGAAAGTATTCCGCGCTTTTGCGGTGAAATTATTTCTCAGCGCGCAGTTCTCTTCTTGTGCCGAAGACCTGGTGAATTTGGTCTCCGAGTTTGCTAAGGCCGGGGATGAAGTGTTCATCCCCCGGTATGCTAGGGCTGTAGCGGCTCGCCTGCAATCTTTACCGCTGCTGACGGAGTTGGCGGGCACTTCGGTGCTGTTGACGGTTGACGCGGTCCAGTCCTGCAATGTGGACCGAGACGAAAAGATGGAGGCGGCGAACGCTGCCCTAGGCCTAGTGTCTCCAGCTCCGACTGCTGGGGAAGACGGAGAGAATGAAGGAGAGGACACTCCAGCTTCTCCTCGTGACAAAGAACCCTCTCCGGTGAGGCCGGAGTAGCAGCAACAGCAAACTTCGGAGACCCCTCCGGTTGTGGGTGAGGATGAGCCGAGGACTGCCGAAGGGACGGGGGGAGAGAATGCCGAAGTATGATCACTCCCCTTTTTTTCCTTTCATAGTCTAGGTCTTATGAATCTTGTACTTCGGCCTAGCCGCCCACTTGTGTACTTTTGCCCAAATGAATAAATGAAAATGTTTTGCACTGAATTTTGCGCCATTTACACTTTCATTTCCTGCTTTCAATTTCTGTAGCCTTTAGCTTTTAATTGGGATGCCGAACTGAAAGAGTTGCTTCGTATTCTTAATTCTAAGGAATTAGAGATACTGCACTGGAAGAAACTTTACACTTCGGCACTGAACGAAGCAGAAAGCAGGGCTCGTTCGGACCAAATTAAATTTGACGAAGTGATCGCCCGGACTGTTGATCTGGAGACTCTCCTTGCTGATTTGAAGACGGAGTTCCGGTTGACAAGAGAGGAGAATAAGGAGTATGAACAGATGATCCGAAATGCTGACGGGCTCACGATTAGCGATACTCTGGATCAAATATGGGAGGTCTGGAGCCGTAGTCGTGAGGTGAAGAAACAACGCGGTTATCATAGCAATGAGTACCGTTCTAAAATACAAATCACCCGCCAGCTTTCCGGAATATATCCAGTCATTCTTATTCGGCATCCGAGGTTGAAGAAGACTTTGGAAGATGTCCCGCCTTTGAGGAGTACAAATATCAATTGGAATCCTAAGCCTACGGAGTAAGATCGGCAATAAGACATTGCTCGGCTTAATAAGAAGAAAAGCCGAGGAAAGAAATCTATTGGTTCGTCTTCCCGGAGTCGGAGCACCGGAGCGGAAAAGAAGTCATTTAGCTTAGATAGACTTATGCAAGCTGAAAAGCCTTCTGAATTCGCTGATAATTGGCTGTACCGAAGTGTGCCGAAGAAACATACACCGTAGTTGTAATAGATAGGCATATATGTACAAGTGTTATGTACTTAATGAAATGATTCTGTTTTGCTGTTTAAATTATTGCAGCTTATTTACAGAATTTATGTTTATTATTGTGTTCGACTTTTTGACCGAAGTTGAGTGTGTCCTTATTTGGCGAGTTTTATCGCTAGGATTGGACTTCCTTGAACGCATTTTAGTGTATGCACTTCGTAATGACGAAGTGCTTTAGTTGTGAACCTTGACAAGTCTTGCACCTTAAAGAAAATTTTGGCTTTCGTGTCTTCGGCTTTACTCGAAAAGGGGGTTGATATTTCCCGATTATACGGATAAAGTATGCGGATAGTAAACACAAAGGAACACGAGGAAGTAACGTGGTTCGATCTATGAACTCATCTTCATATTAGCAAGGAGAGTCTCCAGCTCAACATTTCGGGCGGCCACTTCGTCAAATTTTATCTGGTCCGCACGGGCCCTACTCTTCGCTTCATTCAATGCCGAAGAGTACATCTTTTTCCAGCGCAGTATTTCTAATTCCTTAGAATACGGAGTAATTCTTTCAGTTAGGCATCCCAATTAACAGCAGAAGGCTACAGAAATTGAAAGCAGGAAATGAAAGTGTAAATGGCGCAATATTCAGTACAAAACATTTTCATTTATTCATTTGGACAAAAGTACAGAAGTGGGAGGCTAAGCCAAAGTACAAGATTCATAGACCTACTCTATGAAAGGAAAAAAAGAGGGGAGAGTGATCATACTTCGGTATTCTCTCCCCCGTCCCTTCGGCAGTCTTCGGCTCATCCTCACCCACAACTGGAGGGATCTCCGGAGTCTGCTGTTGTTGTTGTTGCTCCGGCCTTACCGGAGAGGGTTCTTTGCCACGAGGAGAGGCGGGAGTGTCCTCTCCTTCATCCTCTCCTTCCTCCCCAGCAGTCGGAGCTGGAGACACTGGTCTAAGGCAGCATACGCCGCCTCCATCTTCTCGTCCCGGTCCACAGTGCAGGACCGGACCGCCTAAACTGTCAACGGCACCGAAGTGCCCGCCAACTCCATCAACAGCGGTAAAGATTGCAAGCGAGCCGCTATAACCCAGCATACCGGGGGATGAACACTTCCTCCCCGGCATCAGCAAACTCGGAGACCAAGTTCACCAGGTCTCCGGAAAACGAAGAGAACTGCGAGCTGAGAAACAGTTTCTCCGCAAAAGTGCGGAGAACTTCCCCTTGCGCAGACGCAAAAGCAGCTACCTCTTCTTCATAAGCCTTCTTCACCAGCTCGATCTCCGCCTTTGCCTTTTCGGCCGCCCTCGTCGCCTTCGCCAAAGCGGACTCCAACACTTTAGCCTCGGATGCCTTTTTGGTGGCATCTTCCTTGGCCTTAGCCGCAGCCTCCCGAGCCTTGGCAAGAGAGCGCTCCTGCCTCCGGTAGTCCGAAGCCGAACGCTTCAGTTCGGCTTGCATCAAGCTGGAGAGGAACTCTGTCCTCTGCAAAGAACGGAGTGAACAACAAACAATAAAAAATAAAACAAGGAGAAGCAGTACCAAAAAATTACCTCCACAAAAGTTTTGGGCCACTCGGCCTGAGGGATGGGAGCATCCACAGCTCCCTCATCGGTGGCAACTCCTCAATCGGAGTCAAGGGGAGAAGACGCATCCCGGCGTCCAGTGTCCTCTCCGATGACACCGAAGAGGATGAAATGACGACTTGCCCCGGACTGGCCACGGGCAATGACACAGTGCCCTGCATAGCCATTTTTTGTTTCTTCGGCGGCCTATCCGTTGCTGTGTCCGGTGCCGCCGTCTTCTTCTTCCCAACTTTGCTCAGCATATTCATTGCGTAAAAAAAAAAAAGCAAAGTCAAACATCGAAGTTAAAAGGAAAAGTAATATACTAAGCTATTTTCTCACCCTGAGGGACTTCATTTTCAGCGGTCGCCTCAGGCATAGCCATCCCCCCCGGACGAGTTGGACTCATCCAAATTCCTCACAACCATCGGCATGGTTGAGAGGACATCGTCAACGGCACCCATATGGTCCGTCTTCGGAAGACGGACTGTATAATCCACATTTCTCCACACGAAGCTAGGGGCTCCGGAACCCTTGAAAAAAAAATCTCTTCTGCCAATTCGGCCACTTCGTATTCGACGTGGCTTTGAATTTACGGACGGGGGTAAGATAAAACCAAGACCCCTTCCGCCAGAATTGAAAAAACCTAAGGATTAATTCTAGAGACGGTTCGTACCCGGCCCGCACGACTTCGGCTATAAATACAGTCAAGTGTCTCCATGATTTAGGAGTCACTTGACCCAAAGGGAGGCAAAAGGATCATAAAGTTGAAAAAAAGAGGGTGAAGTGGAAAGCGCAGTCCACAAATCAGACTCGCTTCGTATACGATGCAGTACCCCTCCGGGGGGCAATCTGCCCGCTCCGCCGCAAGAGGTACCTCCACCTCCGTGCTCGCCGGAAAATAATATGTATAGGCTAAACTGTCTATAGTGCTCCTACTCAAAATAGGGTTATACTGGTCGACGGGGAGTAACACGGCCTTTTTCTGGCCTTTCGAGGTCTCCCCTATCGCACCATCTCTCTCATCGGCATCATCACCCTCACCGCTCAACTCAGAACCAGACGGTGGCGGGGAAGATATTATTTCTATATCTTCCTCCATAGCCACCTCCCCAACAATCCTATTCTCCCCAGACGTTACATTCAAACCCTCATCTACACTAACAGACAAGGAATCGGAAAAAGAAGGGAGATCCATACTTACTTGTTGCAGATTGAAGATTGATCGACCACACACACAACACAAATTGCAGAGAGTTTTTGGGAAATTGCAGAAATTGAGAGAGTTTTTTGGAAGCACGCACAAAAGGTTTGTAAGGGCGAAAAGTGAAAAAGGGGAACAAGTTCCCTCCTAGGATTTTTTATTGGAAACACGTGACGATTCGAATCCCGCTTTTTCGAAATTCCAATCGTCGCATTTAGTGACTGGATAAGGTGTTGTGTACGCTAGTACACGTCAGCACAAGCTTCATTCCGGCATCTCCAAAGTTACTCCACAAACTCCGGTTACTATTTCCATTCCGGCTCTCCCGAAGTCCCTAAGTTGCTCCATTCCTTCTAGTGCCACCAGTATGTCCGAAGCACGAACTGTCGCCTCATTGCCTCACTTTTTAGGAGGGGTAGTGAGGGGATATGACCCAACACCCTTTAAGCCCAATGAGAAGGCCCAATTAATTCCGGCCCATCAACTAAGGCTCAAATGATTGGTCCAGACAAACACTTCGGCAATTCGACTCCGGTTCACACAACTCCGGCAAAAGGTTCTATTTCGGCAACGTCCATAAGCCATCCACAAGTCGCAGTGCAAGTCACTTCGGCGTTACCGGATTCAAATGACTTATTCCGGCTTATCGGCGCCATGGACTTATGATTTTCACAAGTCTTTCCGCAGACACTCAGCAAGAGATCAACAACATGGGTGACGTGGCCATGCACGACCACCACCCACGTCCCATGCCGCCAATAACTGCTCCAAAGCGGTTATCTCCACCCTTGTCAGGCCAGCAAGCCCAACCTTACTTGTATAGGTGTATAAATAGCACCTCTAGTCGATTAGAAAGTTTATAATCTCTCATTATTGTACTCGACACTAAAATCAATACAATAGCTATATCATTTTCCTTCCGTGGACGTAGATTTACCTCAATAAATCGAACCACGTAAATCTTCTTGTGTTTTTTATTTTATGTCTTTTATTACTCACAAAAATCCGCACTCGATCACCCAGCTTCTCTCATTAATTAATTAATGATCGATTTTAATTTCGCGGGGAATTGAAGAGGCATAGCAAGAAATTATGAATTGAATAGATGTAGCAAGAAAGTAAAAAGGCACGAGAGATTTATGGGGTCGATCTATTGAGATAAATCAACGTGTATGGGACGAGAGAAACTGTTTATTGCTTGTAGTGTGTAGTCGATGAAGGGGTCTTTTTTATTTTACTATAAAAAAGGCAGGATTACCGACGAAAAAATCTGTCGGTAATACCATTGATTCCGTCGGTAATGATGCTTGTTGGCCCGGAAAGCACAAACACACGTAGGGGGCGAGGGGGGGGGGGTGAATACGTGTGTAGAGGATTTATCCTCTTTTTCAAAGTTAAAAGCGAATTATGAAACCCCCTCTTTTAGGAGATTGCTTGAGCTAAGACTGAGCGACTTTTACCAAGTGGATAAGTCCGAGCAGCAAAGGTCGCTTCCTCAAAGCTTGAGCGTGCGGAATATGGTGAGCGGGTAAGTGCTTTTTAAGAAAACCTCTTGCTTAGAAAAACAGTCTTTGTTTGCTTAAGTGAGTGTGTGAATAATGCGATAAACAAAGCGATAAAGATAAGAATGAAATAAAGTAGTAAAGAGCGAACACACAGATTTTATAGTGGTTCAGAGACTGAAACTCCTACGTCCACTCTCTTCCAAACTTGGAAGGAATTCACTA
>JAOWBJ010007491.1:0-11215 GCA_028566335.1 Monarda citriodora
CATATGATGTCTATTGGGGACAATGACCCTTGCGTGTAATCTACTGATTTCTCACCTCGGGAGGGGGTTTAATCTATTGTTGTGACTGATTCAACAATCCTAGAGACATCAAAGGGTAATAAATATTCGATTGGATAAATACATGTGTCATGCATTGAAGCCTTGATTTCTACATTCCATCTCCATATTTTCTCTACATGTTATCTGTTCTCCTTTTGTGTTGGCATTAATTTACATTAACTTTAGTTTAGAAAAATCTTCCAATTCGGTTGTCTAAATAGTATTTGAAACTTGTTTATGATACTCGAATTTGCACTCATAGTCCTTGTGGATACGATACTCTTGCTTGCTATTTTACTGCGATAGCCTCGTACACTTGCGAGTATTATTCGTTTAAAATAAGTCGAGTTATTAGCTCGCTCCTTTTCTGAGAGCGATGGGCACTCTGCCTTATAGTGACCCATCTTCTGGCATTCGTAGAATTTTACAACATGCTTGATCTTTGGGAGGACCTCGAGCGCCATTCTCTATTCTTCCATCTTTCTGGAAGTGAGATGATTGAACTTGTTGCTTCTTGTAAAATCGCTTATACTTTGCAGCACGAGCGTTGGAAGTATTGAACCCTCGAAGCAAGCCCACAGCGAATGTATCACATACATCCCCCGTGAGAAAATGCAGCATTGATATTGGCTACAGGCTTCCTTTCCTCCATGGCTTTGAAAGACATTCCTCGATCACTTGTTAGACGGGGATCATCTTCATCATTCTTAGCTTTTGCGTTCAGATGGAACTCCATCACTTTAAAATCTGAAAATAGGGCTTATGGCGATTGGGCACCAAGGTCCTTGTTGAAAAGGCAATTCTCCTTGATTGTTTGCCACTTTCCGGTGAGAGCATGGCAAACCTTGGTGTTAATCTCCTTGTGGGTTAGCTCCTTACCTAGAGTGGTAAGAGTTGTGATCAAGTTAAGGATGCGAGTTTCGAAAAACTCCATGCTTTCGTTTGGCTTCGTTGATAGCGCTTCAAACTCTCTAAGGAGAATTGATAGTTTGTTTTCCTTGATCTTCTCTGTGCCCTGTGAGAGTAGGGCAAGAGTTTTCCACATTTCTTTCGCCGTCTTGAACTTCATGATCCTAACGAGATAAGCATCGGACACTGTATATTGGATCATGTTGTGGATGATTCTATCGAGATTATCCACCTTGAAATCAGCGGCAGTGAACTTTTCTCGATGCTTTTCAATATATTGCTCTGGAACACCGTCACGAGCTTTAAGAAGATTTTCGTTCCCATCTTGTCTTTGAACTTGCCGAGCGCTAGGCACAACCTTCATGATTACGATGGGACCATTGACAATCACCTCCCACATACGATCATGTAGCGACGCTAAGTGGGACTCAACACGGAAGCTCCACATGTTGTACCTTTTGATTGTGAACTGGGGTAGCTGTCCTGCACTGTTTATCTTGAAAAGATTGTCAGTAGTATGCAGGTATGCTGGTCATCCGGTTTAAAAAGCAAGATTTTCAAAACGATCAAGTTCTAGAATACAACCGTGAAAACCCTAGAAAAGCCTAAGGTTTCACTGGTACTCAAAGCAGTATTTCAAAAGAACCCCCGCTCTGATACAATTGTTGGCCTCGGGACGCACGAGTGCACATGTAGGGGGTGGTGAATTCGTGTGCAAGAAGTCAGAGACTTTTTTTTTTCCAAACTTCTTAGAATATAACTTTGAAAACACTTTCCCCTGAAAGAACCCTCTAAGAAATTTCACTTTATGAAAAATGGCAGAGCGCGGGCTTCAGTAAGCAAGCTTAATTAAGTTATCGCTTGCAGAATTGAAAGCGCGATGCGGAATTTGGTGAGAGTGTTATTTATACTTGTACCTTGAAAATATTGTCTTACCTTTGAAAACCATTTTTTATCTCTTTTGGAAAGTGTTCATTTGTATAAAACTGTACAGAATGTAAAGTGTAGAAAGTAAACGACACGAGCGATTTTAAAGTGGTACGGAGAAAACTCTCCTACATCCACTCTTCTTTATACTTCAAAAGGCACGTCTTGGTTTTAGACATACAAATGAAGTGCTCTATTATCACACAATAGATCATCGGTGAATTCGGCCTCAAGAGGGGGCAGGGGTCTCGGTTTTCGACTTCCCGATGAAGTGATCTAGCCAACTAGACTAAGTCTTCAGCGAATTTGGTCTCGCAAGTTGACAACAACAAAGTTCAAGTTTATGGTGAGCAAAATTGACAGTTTATAACTATGAGTATAGCCTTTGACAATAAGCTCAAGGCAAAGGGTAGGCTTTACTCCGTCTCAGATAATAAGAACAGGCTCTTGATTATCGAGGCTAAGGACAGATTTGGGCTACAAGCTTAGAAAACAAAGGATGTTTTCTATGCAACTCAACTATCACTAAAATACTAGCCTAAGGATTTTTCTGGGTTATCACAAGGTAAGTACGAAGAGTGATAACTCAAGATGAGTATAAGAAATTAAGCTCAAGAGCAATTTCGGCAGAGTTTCAACAATTCGTCTGTTGAGTCTTGAAGTTGTAGCTCGTTGTTGTTATTATTCTGCGAGTTGAGTAGTAGCCACTATTTATAAGAGTGGCAATTATATTCGTTAGAAATAGATATAATTGGTGTCTCTCATAGTCATTCATCGTATCAGCTTTTTGTCAGATTTGTACGATTTGTTGTAGGCTAAAGTATGGTCTATCACACCAAATCTTTACTTTTTGCAGTAGCCGTAGCAGTAGAATCCGTTGCCCAATCCCGTGTGTACAAGTGACACTTTGACTTTTGAACCTCCGAAAGTCATGCCTTTAATTTGAATTCTGAATGAACCACGTGATTGTGTCAGAACCTTCCTCCAGGATTTCTGCATGTCATCTCAAAGCACTGGATCGCTTTGAATTGACTCGGGCAAGTTGAACGGTAAAGTGATCGCTAAATTCTGTAGGCGAGCTTGGTTGCTTTACTCCGCAGTCTTCACTTCAGACGGCAGCACTGTGCTAGGAACTACTTCGGTTGGCACCTCGATCGCTTTCCAGATATTTGACTTTGCTTGAGCTGAGAAGCTTTTCATCATTAGCAGTCGCTTGGAGATAGTGAACGCTAAGAGCGAAATCAGTGAGCGATTTCCTATCGCTTGAGCGAATCACTTGGTTACTTAGCGATAAAACGCTAAGCCTTCATCTTCACTTCGCTTAGCAGATCATCAAAAAGATACACTTGATAAATGTGAAGCTCTCTAACAGATGAGCTTTCTATATACATAAAAAAATTAAAACTGTCTATCAAAAATAATAAGGGAAAGTAATAAGGTGTTTGAAGCTTTGGGATCATAAAAAATTTATATTTATAAGATGTTCTCCCTTAAAGTGTCATAGTTACCATTTTTGTTATCTATACTCCTATATAATAATTATTCACTCCCTATAAATAGAAATTGTTACACTTTGTCACATTTGAAATGTCTAAAATACCCTTGCATCCCCCAAAAATAGAAAGTAATGCACAATACAGACCCGATGTTGGAATATTTAGTTAAGGGGAAATTTAATAATTAAAATTTATTTATTGGTTTTGAGTATACCAAAGTCTCTTTAGCTAAAATATCCATGTTCTTATAAGTATTGTAAAAGAACTCCCCTTGATGAACACTTGTAATATTTTCCTATATTTAGAAAAGCTCATATGTCAGGGAGCTTGAATTCTTACTAGTGTATTTTTAGCTTAAAGTAAAGCATGAAGACTCATTATTTTATCACTAAGAGATTTTGAAGAGAAGCGATTTTGAAATCGCTATATAGAAGAGAGCTAGCGGATTTCAAGAGATAGCAGATTTTGAAGAGCTAGTGATTTTTCACTAGAGATTTTCTGGCCAAGCGGTTTTGTTATCTCTCAAGAATTCAAAGTCAAGCAAAGAGGTTCTTCAAGCGGAAATCTCTTCCAAGTGGATATCTCTTCAAGCGGAAATCTCTTCAAGCAGAAATATCTTCAAGCTTAAATCTCTTCAAAGCGGAAATCTCTTCAAGCGGAAATCGCTTCAAGAGGAAATTTCTGCACGCAACATTTCTCAAGAGAAGTTTCTAAAGAGATATTTTACAAGAGAAGTTTCTCAAGAGATTTATTTAAAGAGAAGTTTCTCAAGAGATATTTTTTCAAGAGAAGTTTCTCAAAAGATTTTTTTTTTCAAGAGACGTTTCTCAAGGGACATTCTATCAAGAAAAACTTTTCAAGAGATATTCTTCAAGAGATGCTGACAAAAGCGACATCCGATGAAAGAATGTTCTTCAACCTTGCAAAATCACAGGAGAAAGAAATGCGACCGCTACTTCAACGATTCCTAGCGTTGTCCAGCACAAAATTCAAAATTCCTAATGTTACGGGCTGCATTAAATGAGAGTCAGAGCCAATGTGACAGGTGAACACGTGGGAATGGCCTACAGCTCTGCATGTCAACAGAAGATCAAATTCCATATCTCATTGTATAGATTTAACTGCAGTGTCGTGACAAATCTGCAACCTACCAATCAGATTTGCGGATTTCAAGGTGTACGAGGAAAGAGTCGTTGGGATAAGGCTTTCTCTCTCTGACGGCCATATCCACAATGTCTCCTATAAATACTGAAGACCTCAGAACTCGAACTCAACTCAACACGCTCATTCAAGCCAAATCTCTGCAGAACTTACAACTTAGAAGAGAACTCAGAAACACCTAGGTGTTCTTATTTATACTTGAACATTTAAGAGAAGATAACTATATTTATCCTTTGATCTTATTGTCAAAGGGTTATCTAGAGTAAGAGAGTCATTATGAAAACAACAACCTTGCAACTGTCCAACCGGAGGACTTAAGATCCGTGTAATTGTCCATAAGCGGGACTGAAGACACTTAACTGTCTACAAGCAGGACCGAAGTTGCTTGATTATTCAGCCGGATGACTTAATATCCGTGCACTGTCCACACAGAGGACCGAAGATCTGTGAGTTAGTAAATTCCTTCCAAGTTTGGAAGAAGAGTGGAAGTAGGTGTTTGTCACCCAACCACTATAAAACTCGCTCGTGTCTTTACTTTGCTTATTTCATTTATCGTTTTGCTTAATGCATACTTACAAGCACACACTGACTAAGCAAACTCACTGTTTTAACTTAAACAAGATTTTCTCAGCAAAGCACTGTATTGCTCATCAAATTCCGCACGCTCAAGACTCTGACCAAGGGACCTCTTCACTTAGCGAGTTTTGTGAAGAAGTCGCTCGATCGTGACTTAGCGATTTTATTCTCTAAGAGGGGTTTTCTAAAAATGCTTAAAAAGATTAAAAATAGGTCAAACCTCTTAAACACGTATTCACCCCCTCTATGTGTATTCATAGTGCTACGGGTCAACACCCGAGTTCGATTCCTGACTGATGCATTTATTCTTTTTTTTTAATTCTACTTTTGGGCCTAGCCCAATAGTTATTATTTAAACTAACATCTGAGTATTATTTTTAATTTGCTTAATAAATTCATTCACATTCCAACACAAACACAATTTATATTTAATTATTACCGACGCAACGCGCGGGCAACACGCTAATTTATTTTTAAGTGTCACATTTTAAAATTTAATAACATCATAGTTATATTTTTCTAATTTTACCCTTATAATAAATATTATATACAAAGTGGTGTGTAGAAAAGAGGATATATAATAAATGATGTTGAAATATAAATTTATATAATTCCTTAATTATTATTTGCGATCCTTTGACCACGACACTTAAAAAGAAAGGAAAGGAGTAACTCATAATCCCTCCCATCAATCCTAATATCAAAATCAAATATTTAAAATATCTATAATCCCTAATTAATGAATTAAAATATCTATAATCCCTAATTATACTAAGGAACCGTAACTTAAACCAAATCATAATATTGTACCAATATAATTAAATTGAACGACTTAATTGCAATACTATCTCCATTTCCTAATTAAATAAGCCGTCAACTAAGGAAAGTAAGATATATAATTACAATTAATTTTGTGAAGACAAAGTTAATTATAGTTAAATATTCTTTGTCATGTTTTAAAAATGAGACTAATATGTGAAACAAATTAAGATGACAAGTCATATTAATTTAGAGAGTAAGACCAATAGAACCAACCCTTTTATTATTCTTGTGATGCCTAAGACAATTACATGTGCTTTATTCATCGTTCCATAACAATATGAATACTATTCCTGTCGAACTTGAAAGTCGAAAGCACACACCAGAAGAAAACTGGATAGGAAAAAAAAGAACAAGTAAAACTAAGAACGAAGAACACTAATTAATTAACATCAAATGAAGGCAAGGCGTGCCAAAACCCCAACAAGTGGTGCAACATTTCCAATGGCAGCTTCCGCTTGTTGGTAATTCTCTCTCACATCCGAGTACTCATCGCTCCGGCTCGGCCCTCCGACTACGGCTCCTTCTATAACATTAGGGTTATCTGCATTCTTGTGAAACCATTGATCAAAACCGCCTTTGCAGGTCACCGGTGTCGGATCCTTCTTAATCGAAACGATCGATGCCGCTCTATGGTGAACTCTCTTCGGATAGTTCGGTCCATAACCTACCATGTAACTCAAGCTCTTGGGGTTCAAGCCCAGGATGTAATCCACCTATATAACAAAAGTGTAACCAATTAGAAAAAAAAATATAACGCAGAATGAAAAATACTGTGATAATTGGCAAAAAAAAATAGTAGGATAAAGTCTAAAAAATACGTGATTATCATTCATTGATGAAACACGAGGGTACTGATTGGTTACCTGTGATTTAGAGAATGCAATCAAGTCGCGATGCGAGAGTCGGCCGTCGCGGCATTGGATGGTGGCGTTAGAGGCAGCAAGAGTGTTGGAATAAGCAGCAGCGATGAAGGAAGCAGTGGAAACATACTGAAGATTATTCCATTCCTGAAACCACAAAAGTCCACCGTACGTTCTTGGCACGTTGAAACTACCTTTTTGCATGCAGTTGCATATGAACTGCTCGGCGTAGTTCCTCAACTCATACCGATTTCCATTATTCGCCGACATCTTCTCTTCCATTATACTCTGCATGGCAAATATATTTCAGTTTTTAGACAGCATACAGAGGTGCACGCAAGAATCTGATTGGAGATCATCGTACCTTTGATATGAGCACTTGAGCACCGACATATTTGTCATCCCAAGAAAACATCTGTCGTGTTCCGCCGGAATTCGATGTTTTTGCGATGAAATCGCTGTAGCTGTTGTCGTGGGTTGCTAGAGCCAACCAGGATGCAGCCCAGAGCAATTCGTCCTTTTTTCAACATAGAAAATAAACAAGTAGTAATTAATAAAAATGGATTTATTAATTAAATTCATTGATTTAATTTAATCACTTACCTCGTACCCACTGCTTGAGTAGAATTGTCCCGCACCTGGAATGCTGTTTTGGTATTGACCCGTGTATTTTGTGGCAAACTCAAACAGCTGCGCCAAATTAACTAATCGCAATATAAGTAGCTTAAAATTAAACTGTTAAAAATAATTTCGAATAACAAAAGAATGCATGCATATTAGAGAGAGAGGGTTGCCTGTTTTGCATGGGTGAGAAGCGTGGAAGAATAGCTAGGGTTTCCGTATCTCTTAAAAGCAATGGAGGCGGCGGCCAAAGCAGCGGCGGTTTCAGCAGCGAGATCCGACCCGGGCTTCTGCGGGTCGATCTTGTAAGCGGGCCGGGGAGTGGTCATCTCTTCAGGCCGCTGCCAGCAATCGTGATCCGACGCCCCATCTCCCACTTGCCCGTACAGCTCCTCGGGCTTCGTATGGGCTTTCAACATGTAATCAGTTCCCCATTTTATGGCATCGAGTGCGTTCGACAGCTCCTTCCGGGCCTTCAGCTGCGGGCCGAATTCCACAACGCTCCACCCGAGCATCGTCACTGTAAACGCCATCGGGAAACCGAACTTCATATTATCGCCGGCGTCGTAGTATCCTCCCACCAAATCCACCTGTCAGTTATGTAACTATAATCATTTTTGTTTTAAACAATTTCAAACAAATTATTTTTACCGAGACGTCAAATTAATTATGCATTATTAACATGAAAAATTTATCAAATTTATGCATGCATACATGCACCGGAGAGAGAGAGAGAGAGGTGAATTTACCCCGGCATCCTTGCCATCATTAAGAGCGGAATCTCCACGCCATTGGACTCGCTGGTTAGGTGGTAATTTCCCAGATCTTTGAGCCTCAAAATACAGCAGAGATTGGGTTAAGGCGGTTCCATAATCATATGAAATAGAGTTCTTAAACAATGATAAAACGCATAAAACATAGGCCAAGTAACGAAAACCAGACATGTTTGCTATTTCACTATACGTCTATGCTTAGGATGAATATATATATATATATATATATACTCAATTTTTTTATATATATGTATACTGAGTTTTTTCCTCTTCTAATTTAGTGTTCGTACGTACAATATGGAAAATATATGCACACGAGATTTATTATCATTGTCGTAGATTTGGGAAGATTTCATTGCATAAGACTTTAATTTGAAAACAAAATTAATGCCGGTCAAAAATTGCGTAAAGATTAGTATATAGTTTTATATATAGGAAATGACTCAAATAAAAAAGAATATTTCTATTTATGAACCATGGAATCATGGAACCGATATTAAGCACGGTTAATTACTTCTGCCTTTGTTTTCTAGTATAGAAAAAGTATCTTTGACCAAAATTAGCCAATCTACCGTGACTCTCCCTAAATGAAAACCATGAAATCAACTAAAACGGTCCTCTATCGTATTATTATAGTCCGATTTTGTTATTTTATACTCGTATAAAAATAATGACACCGCTGGAATATTCAAATTTTAATTTGCCCTAAAAAACTGAGTTAGGATTATGGAATAAATAATCCAATTCCTTTTCTTGAAAGGATAAATTATCCAAGTTCTTATTTAGTAATGGGATCTAACACGCAAATTTGAGTAATATCTACCGTATTGATTTCATGTAATAGCGTGTTGCCGGCGCGTTGCGTGGGGAAAAATTAAATATAAATTGTGTTTGTGTTGGAATGTAAATGAATTTATTAAGCAAATTAAAAACAATAATTAGATATTAGTTTAAATAATAGATGTTGGGCTTGTGAGTGAGAGTAGAGCCAAAAGTAGAATTAAAAAAAATAAATGCATCAGTTAGGAATCGATTTCGGGTCTATGTAGTACATATCTATTTTTAGAAAAAATAATAATATTTTGGAAATTAAAGCATGTTTACACATCTATTTTAAGGGGGTCTATTCTTATTATATAGAAGTACTAGCGTGTTGCCCGCGCGTTGCGCCGGAAAAAATTAAATATAAATTGTGTTTATATTGGAATGTGAATGAATTTATTAAGCAAATTAAAATTAATAATTAGATGTTAGTTTAAATAATAGCTATTGGATTTGAGGGTGAGAGTAAGCACAAAAGTAGAATTGAAAAAAATAAATGCATCAGTCAGGAATCGAACCCGGGTCTGTTTTTCATATCTATTTTTAGAAAAAAATAAGGACATTTTAGACATTAAAAAATGTTTACACATCTATTTTTGAGGGGGGGTCTATTATTATTATATAGTATTATAGATAAGAGAAGATTAGGGGTGGATAACTATATTTAGGGGTCGTCGACACAGCTTCAAAGGTCGGAGTTTCTCCGGCCTCCGCAGGTGGTGGTGGTGTGGTCCAGTGTCCGGACGGCAGCATCCTCGTCGCCTTCTCTTGTCCCCTCCGGGCTTCCTCGAGCTTTGAGGAGTAGCTTCTGGCTCTTCTTCAGGGCTTGAGGCTTGCTGTTGCACACTCCTCGCGCGTGTGGATCGAGCTTGATTCGGTGACGGTCGTCGCCCTTCTCTCGTCGAGGCAACTCGGTGCTGCGGATATTCGTCACCCCATGGCGAGCATTCGTACTTTGCTCCGACAGCTGGAGTTCTGGTTCTCCCACATCTTCTGTGAGGGGAACCGTGTGGTAGATTTTTTGGCTAGTAGGGGGCACAGAGCCCCACCTGGATGTTTTTGACGCCGAGTCGGCACCCCTCCAATTGAAGGCTCTGGCGAGGATGGACCAGTTGGGCTATCCCAACTTCCGATTCAGGTACATAGATAATTAAATGATAGTTAGATTTTACTTTTTTCATTTATGTTCTGATTTTGGTCACTTTTGGGCCTTATTTTGTTCTTCCTTGGTATGATCGAGGGCCCGAGCTGCTCTTTGCGCTCCACCTCTATTTTTTGAGATGTTGCTGCTTTGACTCACTGACACGACCTGACATGTGGGTTCGGTCAGAAGCCTTGGTACCAGTTGGATGTGCCATAGGCACATCTGGCCTAGGTAGCAAGGTGAGTAGTTTTTCCTTTTGTGTAGATAGTACGACACGACCCGTCTTGTGGGCTCGGTCGTTTGTGTCTAGTCTTGTTCATTTGGAATCAAGTCACTTTTGGGCTTGGTTCATGTACAAAAGTACATATTTTTTTAGATGGTATAGACAGGTTAGGGGTCTGCCTAATTTCCACGCCCAAAAGGCGCTTCTTCTTTAAAAAAATATATAATAAGAGAAGATTAACAAATAGAAAAGTAATCACATAATTACTCGAATTTAATCTCAAGACTTTACCGTAATGTTAGGCTAACATAGGCACACTCCATGATATACTTTTATTACGATGAATGTAGACGTTTATTTATAATTATACATGTGTAGAATTATGGGATTATTACTACTAATACTTGATATATGCCTATAAGATATATTTACGACACTTCTTCTTGATAACCGCATGTTACCTCATTAAAATTTGTGAATATAGTAGCATTTAACCAAAGGAGTTAAGGAAAGTCAAATTTTAGCCAACATCTTAAAAAACACAAAAACTAGCCAAATCTTGCTTTTTTGGACGATTTTGCCCTTATTGGACATTTAATTCGGCCGCCATTCTCCCGCTCCCAATCGTCTTCTCCCTCGGCTCAATTACTTCGCGATTTTCAACCTCAAGCTCTGGGTAAATTTCCGCTACCTCCAATCTCGACATTTCCGGCAAATTCCGGTCTGTTTCCGTTAATTATCGTAGTCGCCGCCGTTGGGAAGAGGCGTACTAGTCGTTCGTTGCAGATTGGGATACTCACAGCTGCGACCTAATCGTTTTT
>JAOWBJ010007598.1:0-16666 GCA_028566335.1 Monarda citriodora
CTTGGCTATTTCTTTCAGGTTTCGCTCTTACCTGTAAAACTTTTTAGGCACTCGTGGTGCTTCGCCTTGGCGATCATGCACAAACATTCACATACATTCAGAAACCCATTTAAACTCTATTCATACTCTGAAACCTTGAGATGCATTTAATAATATTTTTATTATTCTTAAAATTCGGGCAATTTCATAATCTAGTGAACTCTTCGAGCAAATTTGAGAGTAAGTACGTTAGAGCAGTTCTGGAAAGGGTGAAGCGAGATTTTCTTTGAGCGACTTTGAGGAAGTCCGCTCTAAGAAGGAATTCGCTCGAACGATAGAGCGGCCTTCATCCAAGATGAAGGTCACTTAGCGGATGAGTGTGTGCAAGACCAAGCCAAACAATTAATGTATTTGTTGTCCTACACTAGGTAAGAGCCCAGGGTGTAATTAATGCAATGTCAGTCAACTTTACTTTTCTGCATCACTTCACCGCCCATACTGACCTATACCATGCATCCTTTTTGTAGACCAACCATACCCAATAGAATTATTTTACTTTAATTTAAATTACAATTTCTCTGGTGTGAGAGTGCCGCCACACCCCTATAAATACACTCACCCTTAAGCACTTCATTTTCTTTCCTGCCACATCTCACACTTCATTCAAATTCTTTAGAGAGAGAGAGAGAGAGAGAGAGAGAGAGACCGAGAGAAAGGAAGGAACCAAAGTTAAGGATTCATTCAAGATCTTGAGGTAAAATCTCCAAACCGTTTCGTTTGATATGTTGGTATTTTGTCTATGCTTGGGAGAAAAACCTTTTAAAAATGTTGGTATTTTGTCTATGCTTGGGAGAAAAACCTTTCAAAAATATTGGTATTTTGTCTATGCTTGGAGAAATCCTAAGCTATATTATGTCGTCAAAACTCACCTTTCAAAACTGAGAGTTATTCCGAGTCACCTTAGCCAACGCCTAAGCGACTTTTGAGGTGGGCTTTCTAACTAAGGACCCCAAGTGGGTTAAAACCCTCGAGTGGTCAGCCACCAAGCGGATTTATTGATGAAACGAATATGATTATGTTTCTTTAAGAGCTTACCATGTCATGAAGTTTTATGATTAATGTATGATGCCTATCTGTCGGCTGTGTGCCAAAGGTTTGAGATACGATCGCCCTGAGCATATGTTGCTCAAGTAGTGTACTTTAGGTTCGCTTTGCTAAGGTAAGAGATCGAGGTTCTAGGTTGAGGTCGGCCAACCTCCCTTGATCGGGTTATTTAAGGGCAAATGTGGGGAAGTACTAAAGAAAGAATGTGCAGTAAAGTAAGAGAAGTTTTATGGGCATAGGCTCTTTCTAAAATCCCTATGCTTCTTTATATATATATAACTGGTAATGTAGTGATTTTTGGCAGGTGTCCACTGAGTGCTTTAAAGTACTCAGCCCTGTGCACGTTTTCCTTGTGTGCAGATTGAGCAGGTTAATCGGATCGAGAGCGGTGGTGAGCGGCTTTTGCTGACGAGCGGGTTGAAGAAGAACTTGGTGGTGCAAGTCTTCATACTTGCACCTTGTGTCAAAACTTGCATTCTTTTGTTTATTTTGGGATTTTGTAATGGATAAACAATGTACCACTCTTTCGCTACTATCAACGTTTTATTTTATGTATAACTCTGCTTATTCTTAGTGATGAATAGTTCTCCCTTGCAAAAATTATTTTTGAAAAGTGTGTGGAAGATCCTGCGCCGTCACATCAATTAAACGTCGCTTACTTAGGACCGAAGCGATTTTCTCAACATTTCAAACTTTCCCACTTTAAAACCTTTTAGCGTTTTCAATCAAATTCACTCAAACTCTTCTTAATTGTTACAAAATTTTCGAACGACAATTTCCGCTCAAGCCAAGGGTTACCTTCAAGCGACTGTTTTATAAATTGTCAAACATCCCTTTTAATAAACTGATTCTCTCCCTAATTTCTTACAAGCAACAACTTACAAAGAACGCTCAAGCTAAGCGACATTTTCGAGAAATCCGCTCAAGGAAATTTCAAGTGATATTTTATAAAACCGCTTGCATCAAGCGTTGACTTTTCAAGCGAAGTTTTAGGAGATACTTTAAACCCGGGCGATTACTTCAGTAACCGATCGAGGTCTAGATTCCTCTTAACATCACATATTTTCTCTATCCCGCTCTTACTTGTTGTTCCATAGTGATCTTCCGAGCTCGGTTTCCTATAATAGGTCCAGGGTCGTTACAGCAGTGGTATCAGAGCTTTGGTTCTCTCTGAAATCCAAGTGTTTCTTCTTTACTAAAGTTTATGCTAGTTCCACTAAGTCAAGATAAAAAGGTTCTTCAGCAAAAGCCCATCACCGCGACCCGACCTGCTCAACACAAGCTGAGGTACACTAAGAAAGGTTTGATTAGGATTGACTGCTCGAAAGACTGATTGCTTAGACATCCTACTAGTCAATGTGTTAGGAAATTATTTGTCTAAATGAATTATTTGTCTACGTGAATTACGTGCCTTCGTGAATTAATTGTTTTACATAGACTTACGTGCTTAGGAAGACGTGCTTGTCTATATGAAACTTACTTGGCAGTGTGTTTAAGTAAACCTTATGTGCCATACTTGGGTTTCCGGATTTGTTGAGAGAGATAGAATGTTGGATGAGAAATGTTCAAACATAGAAAGATAGCTTGCAGGATTGCTTAAGAAACCGCTTGAGAACGAAGCGTTGCTTGAGAAAATAGTTGAACTATATAAGAGAAAGTTTCTCATAAGATCACTTAGAAGTGAGTTATTTACTCTTTAAGCGAGCTACAGGATTTAAGGTTGTTATAGCTTGCGGAACATAGCGACGCGATTTGATAGATCGAGCGAGATGGTTTTCCCTTGCCTTTTTCTTTGTGAAAGCATGTAGTCGCGCAAGTATGACGTTGTCTTTTACCACTTTTCTCAAGCATGCGATAGATTGTTCGGAGCGACCAAGGTCCCCGAGTTTAGTTATGTGCGCCTCGCAAGCGATTTTATGGGTTTTGACTCTCTAGGATGCCGCCATGACGAAGAGTGCCAATGGGAGAAATTCCCAGAGCTGAAGGAGGTGCGGATGTCCATCCACCTCCAGATAGAAAGATTGAGGAGCTCTTCCTCTGCCAGAATCCCCCAACCTTCGATGGGATGGGTGATTCTGCAAGTGCCGAGCTATGGATAAGAGCGCTAGAGCGCATTTTCAATTTCTCGAGGTGTAGCGACCAGGAGCACTTGGCGTGTGTGGCTTTTCAGATGATCGGCCCTGCTGATATCTAGTGGGAAGCCAGAAGGAAGATAATGACCCCCAACCAGCTAGCGAACTTTTCGTGGGAGCAGTTTAAGGAGGCAGTGTTTGACAAGTATGTGCCGAGGAGCTTCCAAAAGCATAAGGAAGCTGAGTTTTACAATTTAAAGCAAGGGGAACGACGGTCATGGAGTATGACGAAAGTTCTGCGAGCTATCAAGATTTTCACCGTATCAACTGGATACCGATAATAAGATAGCAGAGAAATTCTGTGCTGGGTTGAAGCCGAAGATCAGAATGCCGCTCACGAGCCATGGAGAGTTGTGCTATACCGAATCGATGAGCCGAGCGCTGGACGTTGAGGCCACTATACCGAGCGAGCAACCTATAGTCCCTTCCGCCCACAGGCTGCCTCAAGGAGAGAAGAGGAGATGGATTGATAGCGATAACAACAGCTGCAAGCGGCTATGGCAACAAGGACAGCCCCGCCAACCAGCTTTTCAGAGACTAGCGAACCCGCTCCTGCCAAGTTAAAATGCTCGAGCGCCCACCCCTTGTACGCGGTTCAGGCGATTTCATGAAGGAGGATGCCAAGCGGGTAGCAATAAATTCTACGCTTGCGGAAGGCCCGGACATTTTGCCAGCCATTGCCCCACTCATCAAATCCGCTCGGCCCCAGCCCCAAGATCCACTCCGCTTCCCCCACCCCAGCAGCTCCGCGCTATCCAGGCTCAACCCGAACCCGCTGCCCCTCTTTCGCCTCAGAACCAACAGTTCCGCCATTTTCAAAGGCAGCAGCACGAGGCTAGAGGGAGCCCATCCAAGCAGCTGTCCGCTATGGACCAGGGCAATCTAGCAGGTATGGGAACTCTTAACGACGTGCCTATTTTGATTCTGTTCGATATTGGAGCTTCATATTCTTTTATCTCCGAGGCCAGTGTAGAGAACCTAGAATCGCCTACTGAACCTCTAAGAGCTCCCTTGAACGTCATCTCACCAGTAGGAGGAAGACTTTCCTTGAGTCGACAATGCCTTAACCTTGAAATAACAATAGGTTCTCTTAAGCTCGTTGCGCGAACTCTTAGTTTTATACTTTTAACGAACGTAGATGTCATCTTGAGAATAGATTGGTTAGTTGCGAACTTCGCTACGATCATGTGTCAAGAAAGGCAAATTTCGTTCCGGTTTCCTGGTCAAGAGGTGACTGTATTCCACAGGATTTAGATGGGAGGTCGCAAGTCAATTGTTTCGGCGATTTCAGGCAGCGAAGTTGATATGGAGAGGTGACTTAGCGCACCTCGTATACCTTAAATGGAATGAAAGTGAGGAGGGCCCTGCAAGAGTGGGGGATGTCAAACTTGTGCGCGAGTTTCCCGATGTTTTCCCCGAGGAGTTTCCCGGACTGCCCCCGGTTAGGAAGGTAGAGTTCGCTATCGATTTAGAGCCTGGATCAGCCCCGGTGTCTAAAGCGCCCTATCGAATGGCACCAAAGGAGCTAGAGGAGCTCAAGGCGCAGTTGCAAGAATTGTTGAACTTGGGATTCATTCGCCCAAGTGTTTCGCCATGGGGAGTTCCCGTTTTGTTCGTCAAGAAGAAGGATGGCTCGATGCGTATGTGTATAGATTACCGCTAACTCAGCAAGCTCACGTTGAAGAATAAGTACCCACTACCTCGAATAGACGATTTGTTCGATCAGCTTAGAGGGGCGAGCGTGTTTTCTAAGATCGACTTACGTTCCGGTTATCACCAGTTGAGGGTGCAAGCTGAGGATATCCCCAAGACCGCTTTCTGAACTCTCTATGGCCATTACGAGTTCGTAGTTGTTCCTTTCGGCCAAACCAATGCTCCGGCTGTGTTTATGGATTTGATGAATCGTGTCTTCCACCCTTATTTGGAGAAGTTTGTCCTAGTGTTCATAGATGATGTACTTATTTATTCAAAGAACCTAAAAGAGCACGGAGAGCACTTGAGAGCGGTTCTAGAGACGCTAAGAGCGGAGAGATTTTTTGCTAAGTCTAGCAAGTGCGAGTTTTGGTTAAGGGACTGCATTTCTTAGCCACATCATTTCGTCCAAGGGGATTCAGGTTGACCCCTCTAAGGTAGAAGCGGTTCAGAAATGGAAGGCTCCAACCACTCCGAACGAAATTCGAAGCTTCCTTGGGTTTGCAGGATATTATCGGAGGTTCATCGAGGGTTTTTCTCGTATAGAGAAACCGCTCACTCAGTTATTGCACAAAGGAATGAGATTTGAGTGGACACCGGAATGTGAAGCGGGTTTTCAAGCGCTTAAAGAGAAGTTAACCACAGCCCCCATCCTAGCAGTTCCCGAGCAAAACAAAGAATACGTGCTGTTAACCGATGCTTCCAAGAGCGGACTTGGGTGTGTGCTGATGCAAGAGGTGAGGGTTATTGCTTATGCATCTCGGCAACTTAGGCCGCATGAGCAAAATTACACAACCCACGATTTAGAGCTAGCTGCCGTGGTGCACTGTTTAAAAATTTGGAGGCATTACTTGTATGGAGTTCGGTGTGAGATTTATACCGATCATAAGAGCCTCAAGTATCTCTTCAAGCAAAGAGACCTCAATATGAGGCAGAGGAGGTGGCTAGAGTAAGTGAAGGATTATGATTGCAGAATCAATTACCACCCCAGGAAGGCCAATGTTGTAGCGGACACTTTACGCCGCAAGGCTCTGCCTCAGCTCGCTTGCTCCCAAGCGATGGAAGGATCATTCGTATCAGAAAAATCGCTCATGGAGGAGTTTCAAAGGATGAAGCTAGAAGTGTTGTCCCCGCCAGAGACTATTGAAGGAGCGATCGCTATGATATCCCTAGCACCCATTTAAGAAGTAGAATTGTGGAAGCTCAAAGGAAAGACGAAACCCTTGAGAAGAAATGAGTAGAGATAAGAATGGGAAAGCCCGGTGCTTTCGGGAAGAGTCAGATAACGCTATCACGATGAGCGGGAGGTTATGCATACCCCGGAGCGAAGAGCTAAGAAGCAAAATTTTAAGAGAGGCCCATGATACCTCGTATACCACTCATCCCGGCAACACAAACATGTATCAAGATCTTAATTGGAAAATTTTGGTGGGAAGGGATGAAGAAGGATGTTGCCGCTTACGTGAGAAGGTGCCTAGATTGCCAACAAGTAAAAGCTATGCACCAGCGCCCTTATGGGAAGTTGCAACCGCTACAGATTCCCAAGTGGAAATGGAACCATATCGCTATGGACTTCGTAGTGGGACTGCCAAAGTCAAGAAGGTGTAATAACTCAATATGGGTGATAGTGGATCGCTTGACGAAAAGCGCTAATTTTCTTCCAATAGTTGTAACCTTCATTTCCGAGAAGCTCTCTTAGTTGTATGTGCGAGAGATTGTCCTCTTGCAAGGGGTGCCGAAGTCGATCACTTCGGATAGGGATTCAAAGTTCACCTCGCGATTTTGGAGGAGCCTACAAGAAAAATTAGGGACCAAGTTAAATTTCAGCTCCGCTTATCATCCTCAAAGCGATGGACAGTCGAAAAGGACCATCAAAACTTTAGAGGACATGCTAAGGTCTGTAGTGTTTGATCAAAGCGGACATTGGGAGCCCGCTCTGCCCTGCTGCTGGTGGAGTTCGCTTACAACAATAGTCACCAAGCGACTATTGGTATGGCCCCATATGAACCTCTCTATGGGAGAAAGTGTAGATCACCGCTCTACTGGGATGGAGTGGGAGAGAGAAAAGTGCTAGGCCTCGAAGCGATAAGCGAAATGATAGAGAGAATAAAGCAAAGAAGGTTTTGAATGAAAGAGGCCCAAGATAGGTAGAAGGTGTATGCTGACTGCGGGCGGTCCGAAGTCCAATTCGCTATATGCGATAAAGTGTTTATGAACGTATCTCCGCTCAAAGGAGTTCTAAGGGTCGGCGTGAAAGGGAAGCTGAAATCCCGCTTCATAGGGCCCTATGAGATTCTGGAGAGAATAGGCCCCGTTGCCTATTGGTTAGCTTTGCCACCAAGCTTGAGTAGCGTGCACAATGTGTTCCACGTGTCCCAACTTCGCAAATATGTGTATGATCCGAGGCACATAATTCTCCAAGAGGAAATTGAGCTCGCCCCCGACCTAAGCTACAAGAGCCGACCGGAAGCGATATTAGACCACAAGGTGCATCAACTTAGAAATAAGTCTATCACCTCTATAAAGGTTTTGTGGAAGCACGAAGGCCAAGAAGAGGCCACTTGGGAGCTTGAAGAGAAAATGCTAGAAAAGTACCCCGAGTTATTTGAGTAGATAAGCAAAATTTCGGGACGAAATTTCTTTTAAGGTTGGTAGGATGTAACGGCCCAAGTTTTTAAAGTCGCTATTAATAAAATATCAAACTCTTTGTATGAGATGACCAGGTTTCACTATGTTTAAATTGAGAAAGATAAGGTTATTTTAATTTGAGCTATGTTTAAAGCCTTAGCTGGTGGCTACTTGCGTTTGTATTTAAATTATGATTGTTATAATATACTGAAGCAACTTCCACTTGTCGCTTGAACGTTTTCGGTAAAGGTTGTATGTTGTAACGGTTATAAGCTTAGCGAGTCCGCTCAAAATAGTTCGGAGCTATCTCCGAGTTCACTCCGAGTCCTGAGTAAAATTCTGCTCGAGCTAAGCTTAGAGCGGAAAGCGTGTAAGATTGCTCGAGCTGAACGAGAGGTCGCTTTGGCGGTTCTGATTGAACCCGCCACAAATTTGAGACTGTGGTGTTTCAAGCGGTTTTATGTCCGCTTAACCTTCGAGCGAACTTTTCGAGCGAGCCTCTCAAGCGAACTCTTAGAGTGAATTTGAGAGGAAGGGCGTTAGAGCAGTTCTGTAAAGGGTGAAGCGAGCTTTTCTTTGAGCAACTTTGAGGAAGGAATTCGCTCGAACCATAGAACGGCCTTCATCCAAGAGTGAAGGTCACTTACCGGATGAGTGTGTGTCAGACCAAGCAAACAATTAATGTATTTTTCCTACACTAGGTAAGAGCCTAGGGTGTAATTAATGCAATGTCAGTCAAGTTTACTTTTCTGCATCACTCCACCGCCCATACTGACCTGTACCATGCGTCCTTTTTTGCAGACCAACCATACCCAATAGAATTATTTTACTTTATTTAAATTACAATTTCCCTAGTCTGAGAGTGTCACCACACCCCTATAAATACCCCCACACTTAAGCACTTCATTTTCTTTGCTGCCATTTCTCACACTTCATTCAAATTCTAGAGAGAGATAGAAAGCAAGGAACCAAAGTTAGGGATTCATTCAAGGTCTTAAGGTAAAATCTCCAAACCGTTTCGTTTGATATGCTTGTTTATGCTTGGGAGAAAACCTTTTAAAATGTTGGTATTTTGTTTATGCTTGGGAGAAAAACCTTTAAAAAATGTTGGTATTTTGTCTATGCTTGGAGAAATCCTATGCCATATTATGTCTTCAAAACTCACCTTTCAAAACTGAGAGTTATTCCGAGTCACCGTAGCCAAACTTTTGAGTAAAGAACTGAACTATAGTTTTATGATTCCCTTGTTACAAATATGTTCTCTTGATAAAGAAATGAGCACGGAAAGCAGCTAAGAGAAGTCTAGAACCCTTCATTGTCCTCACTATTCTCTAAACGTTTTATCCCTCTCTCAAAGAAAAGTGTCAACCGCTCCAGTTACAGACTTGAACTTTATTTTGATAATGCTATGAAGTCTTTTTCTGATAGAGCTTTTCTCGAAAGAAGAATATATGTAGACCCTATTCTGTTAGAGCTTTTACGGAAAGAAATATATAAATAAGTTATACTCTTCTAGAGCTTTTCTTGAGAGAAGAGTATAGCTAAAATCGCTCTAAACTCAGCCTCTGATCCTAAGCGATAAGTTAGTCGAGTGGGTTTGCATTTTTTATTGCATTATGTGTGTTTTCGCTTTTACTTTCTCAAGGGTATTTGATAGAGGATAGGTGAGCTAGCGACAACGAGCGAGCCAACGCCTAAGCGACTTTTGAGGTGGGCTTTCTAACTAAGGACCCCAAGTGGGTTAAAACCCTCGAGTGGTCAGCCACCGAGTAGATTTATTTTTGAAGTGAATATGATTATGTTTCTCTAAGAACTTACCATGTCATGACGTTTTATGATTAATGTATGATGCCTATCTGTCGGCTGTTTGCCAAAGGTTTGAGATACGATCGGCCTGAGCATGTGTTGCTTAGGTAGTGCACTTTAGGTTTGCTTTGCTAATATGTGCAGTAAAGTAAGAGTCGTTTTATGGGCATAGGCTCTTTCTAAAATCCCTATGCTTCTTTATATAGATAAATGGTAATGTAGTGATTTTGGGCAGGTGTCCACTTAGTGCTTTAAAGTACTCAACCCTGTGCACATTTTCCTTGTGTGCAGGGTTAATCGGGTCGAGAGCGGTGGTGAGCGGCATTTGCTGACGAGCGGGTTGAAGAAGAACTTGGTGGTGCAAGTCTTCATACTTGCACCTTGTGTCAAAACTTGCCTTCTTTTGCTTATTTCGGGATTTCGTAATAGATAAACAATGTACCTGTAAGTAAGGGATTCTGAAAGTAGAAATAAGAACAGATAGTATGAGTTCGGCTATGTTCAATTTATATGTTTTTATGTGCTTTAACTTGATTGTATTACTTATTTTTGTTGTTTGATTGTCATGAGATGAATGGATGCTTGGTTATGATTAAAGTTCGGTCGTATGATATGGATGGAATGGTTACATTGTGTTAAATGTTACGAAGTGACTAAGCTTGTCACTTGAAAGTTATGTGGGAAAAAGCTCCCTTACTTAGTCAAGAACGATATGTTCGGTCATGTTCTAATTCGGACTTCGTCCGGAGTACGAGTCCACCTTGTTATACGAAGAGGTCCTCAGCGAACAGGTTAAGTTTTCACTTCCTAGATGAGTCCGCTCATCTGGACACCCTTGAGCTTGTTTCATTCTTCTAATCCTAGTGGGTCTGTGCCGCATGAAGCGATACTCAGAGTCCGTCCTGTCCGTAACTCATGAGTCCGCCACAACTCCCCCTTAAGTTAAACTCGCATCGCACAGAGAGATGTGAAGAGAGATCTTTCCGAACCCCAGTGTTCGGCAGAACTGTAGCCTAGTCAAGTGTTCAGCAGTACCGAAGTCTAGCCCCAGTGTTCGGCAGTGCCGAAGTCTAACCAGTAAAATAGTTTACCGAGCAATGATGCCCAATTGACATTCATGCATGCCACTCAAACTTAAATAAATCATGAAAATCAAGAGTCAGCGAATGAGAAACTACCTTGTGATAGCCCAATGCCCATTCCCTCGGCTGCCAGAGCCACCGCCCAAAACTGGCCAATCCTGTGCAAGCCTTTCCTAGAAATCGCCACCACCAATGGAATTGCGGCCGAATCCAATCATTGGGTCCGACCCAAAGATCCAAGAGTCACCATGCACCCCTATAAAAATTGCCATAACACCAACACTTCAAAACTTTTGCCACGAAAATTATTCACTCACATTAAGAAGAAAACACGAGCGGGAAAGAGAGAGTGGACCGAGAGAAGGGAAAGCACCAAGTCTAGGATCTTCATCCAAAGCCCGAGAGTTTTTGAGGTAATTTTCCCCACTACTACGTAGCATTTGTTGATATTCTGTTCATGCATGAGTCTTGAACATACCTAGGTTCCAGCTAAATCAAACTCATTATCGAACCCGAATTTCCAGTTTTCTTAAGTCTTTAAGTTAAACCGAAACTGTTCTAGTAAGTGTAAACTGTCTAAATTGAGATAAGGGAGTTTCCAATGCTTCTCTTCAATGTAGTAGCGAGCACGAATAATAGTAATAGATCAACCCCTTCACGCACTGTTTTCGTTGTCTTTAATAAGGAAATGGCTAGACTAAAATGAGCGTTTCTGGAAGAGTGTCAAAGGTTTCAACACTTAGAAATAATTTAGCTTTAAAAGAGCAACCGTTAAGTGTAGGCAGTTCTCAAACTAAACTGCGAAGTCTGAGTAATTAGGTCGGAAAGCGAACTGCGAAGTCTGCTAGATGGGTTAGTCCGCTTAAGCGAACAGACTGCTCTGTTCGGTCCAAACAGTTTGCTAGTAGCACTTGATCAGAGTAGACTCAGGATACTCAAACTAAGTTAAAAGGGATAACTTGGGGAGTAGGTTGCCAGAGCTTTTCTCAAACCTAAAAATAGGCCAAAAAGTCAGTTCACTCTTAATCCAGTATATTAGTCAGTTACCAAGCTCTAGTGAGAGTTCGACATTTATATCAGTTGAGCTTATGAATGATTATTTTCTTAAGGTTGTTCAAAGGAAGAGCCCTAACAGCTTGACATTATGCTCCGAATCCCAGAAAGCAGTAAAGAGGTGGGTTTTCAAAAGTAAAACCCCCGACGACGAGTCGCCGAGGCGATCTGTTATTTTACGATCTGTTATATATCCTACCTGTCGGCTTTGTGCCATTTTATGAGATACGATCGGGCTCGGGCATGGATTGCCCGAGAGTTAGTGCACTTCATGTCCACGTTACCACGAGGTAAGTGATCTAGGTTCTAGGGAGGTCGGTCAACCTCCCTAGATCAGGTTATTAACAGGGCAGGTATGGCAGGTTATTAAAGATTACAGTACAATATTTATTTATTTAAAAGTATTATAAGGACATAGCTTTTTCACTAACCCCTATGATCATCGTATTATGGCATTGGTTAAAAGTTATTTTGGGCATGTGTCCGCTGATTGCTTCAAAGTACTAAACCATGCATACGTTTTCCCTGTCTGCAGGTTGAGCAGGGTAGCGAGGTCGGAGTGACGGGGGTGGCTTTTGCTGAAGTCCGGATTGAACACCTTGGTGATGCATGTCTTCACACATGCATCCGAAGTCCATGTCTTAATTAGTTCGGTTTTGTAGTTTCGTATGTTTTGGGAACATGTTATGTAAAAAAAAACATGTCACCACCGCTACATTTTCTTTTGATGTTATCTTTTGTGTCCACTTCAGTTGTATGAACTTCGGATTTCCCTTATTAAATATATCTATATTCAAGTGTCAGTATTTTGTGTGTGAGCCCCAGTTCGGTACCGTAGTCCGCAAGGCAGCTTGGTGCCGAAGTTCCCTCTCCAGTTCGGTTTTCCTTTACATCGCTTTTAAACATAGTTCACCATCACACACCACGCTTTCCACACTCACTCAAACAATTCCTATCGTACTCTGAGCTTGGCCCTCCTTAGCGGGTTCGGGGTCGTTACAGTACCACTCTTCCACTACTATCAATGTTTTATTTTATATATAACTCTGATTATTTTTAGTGATGAATAGTTCTCCCTTGCAAAAGTTATTTTTGAAAAGTGCGTGGAAGATCATGCGTCGTCGCATCAATTAAACGTTGCTTACTTAGGACCGAAGCGATTTGCTAAACATTTCAAACTTTCCCACTTTAAAACCTTTTAGCGTTTTCAATCAAAGTCACTCAAACTCTTCTCTTTTTCTACAAAACTTTCGAGCGACAATTTCCGCTCAAGCCAAAGGTTACCTTCAAGCAACTGTTTTATAAGTTGTCAAAAATCCTTTTAATAAACTGCTTCTCTCCATGATTTCTTACAAGCGACAACTTACAAAGGACACTCAAGCCAAGTGACATTTTCGAGAAATCCGCTCAAGGAAATTTCAAGCGATCTTTTATAAAATCGCTTGCATCAAGCGTTGACTTTCCAAGCGAAGTTGTAGGAGATACTTTAAACCCGGGCGATTACTTTAGTAACCGCTCGGGGTTTAGATTCCGCTTAACATCACATATTTTCATAGTCTCGCTCTTACCTGTTGTTCCATAGCGATCTTTCGGGCTCGGTTTCCTATAACGGGTCCAGGGTCATTACAAAATCTCTTGGTCTGCTCTGGAGTTCTGGAGAATATTCTTTCTTTGATAGCTGGGAAGGCAACCTTGTTCTCTGCACTATTCAGCTTAGGCCTTATTTCTTGAATCACATCACAGATCAACTTCCTCGCTTCTGCATCACGTTGATGTTTCTTAGCTTCCTTGACCAGATAAGAGGCGACCAAGTCCTCAGCATAGATGTTCAAAGCGTCTTTCTCGGTTTGGTCCTGAGGCACATAGTGAATGCAAGCCTCTTTGTAGAGATATAGGGCCCTCACTTCAAAGTCCTCTTTGATCACCTTCTCCTTCTGGGCTCTTTCAGCTCATGGATGCTGAGTAGCGGATTTGGCTTTCTTAGCGGCAGGCGCTTTAGTGGTCATCACAAGTTTTCGCTTAACAGACTTCTTTGGAGCGAAAACATCAACAGAGAGATCCCGAGTGGACTCTTGAGCAGTATCTTGAACGGAAAGATCTGTAGGGAATTCCAGAGCGGGAACTTCAGCACCAACAACAGATCGCTCGGGAAGTGGTTGCTTAGACGATGTAGGCACAGGCTCCTTAAGCGAAATTCCCTTGGCAGGAGGAGCAACCACGAGCGATTTCTGTCCTCCTTTCCCCTTACTTTTGTGGCCTCTCGAGGGCTCAGCAGCTCCAGAGTCCCTCATGGCTCGATCTTGCTTTACCATCTCCCTCACACATTTCTCCATTTTCAGCAAAAGATTTCCAAGAACAAAGTTAGCGAATTTAGGGACTTGGAGACGAAGGATCTCATCAATGATAACCTTGATGAAGGATCCGAGCTGCAAAGACTCCTCAATTGCTTCCTGGATTAGTGCATTTGAAGCACCTTCATCAACAATAGGAGGTGGAACCTCATCGGCAGCTGGAGCGAGAACGATATCATGATCCGCTATCAAGCGATCAATTTCTCCCTTCAGTCCTTCTCGTTGTTGCACTAGGCTTTCCTTCTCCTCTAGCGCTTTCTCCTTAGCCGCTAGCAGTGCCTCCTTCTCCTCCAATAATTTCCTCTTCTCCTCTTCGCTTACCTCCGATAGCGATTTCTGCAAAGCCAATTCTTGGTTAGTTTTATAAAGCTCCTCAGTGAGCGAATTTTGAACATTCGTGGCCTGGACCAACTGGTCATTCAACGATTGGAAGGAATTTTGCAAGTCTGCTATCTTCCCCTCAGCGGACTTCTCAACTTCAATCAACCTCACTTTCAACGCCTCATTCTCTGAAGTGATCTCGTTCAACTTCGCTTCTCCTGCGACTATAGCAATCTTTCCCTCTTGTGCCAACTGCAACAACTCTTTAAGGCTCGACACACGAGGAGGCACAAGGCTCCGGATATTTGGATAGATCGGAGTGAGAAACTCTTCCATGATCTGCTAGAGCGCTCCTCCATCAATCAGCTCGTGGAAACCAGAAAATCCGAAGTTAGATAGAATTTCCGCTTCATCCTCCGTTAGCTTTTCTTGGCCAGCATCATCTTCCGCTAGGAAGATCTTGTAAAATTTCATGCCTCTGATCATTAAATTTCCAAGGAGCTCAGAAAAGCTCTCATTCATTTCCGCCGTGAGCTCCACCTTAGCAAAGTGCCTCTCTATATCTGCTAGGATCATCCTCGCTTCCACAGCGATAATACTTACTCGACCAAGAGTTCCTCTTCGGATTCTCTTAAAGAAAAGCGGAAGCATAGACATATGTATGAAGACACATGCCACCAAGAGTTCCTTCTTCTCAAAAACTATCCATTTGGTCATCATGACTGGTCCGCGCATGTAGGGAAAACACATACAAGGCTGAGTACAAAGTACTCAGTGAACACATGCCCAAACTTTTCTATTGTCAATCCATTCTTATGAAGTATATGGATTTTCTTTCTAAAAGCACCTATGTTCATCAAAGCATTTGTGATCTTAAAAGTGCATGCACATGCTAAGTTCTGGGTATTCTTCCATATCTGCCCTTTTCTTTTCTCGAGCCGGGAAGGTGGCCACCTTCCACGGTCACCTTGAACGTTGACCTGAAGGTCAATCGTCCCTAGTGTATACACTTATGTTCTTAAGTTGGCCGAGGCCGAAGCCAGGGCCGACAGATAGGCTTCTTACAAAATCAAAACATTTATGGCATGACAATGGTTTGCAAAAAAGTAAACCATGCTTATTTTCACAAAAAGGGACCCACAAAGGGTTTTTAGTTAGAAAGCCCACCTTAGAGATCGGGTTCTCTTTTCGAGTCTACGAAAGCTTCTTCCTTCGTACGACCTTCATTAAATAAGGCGGAAATAAATTCCTCATACACCGAAAAGCTATTCGGAGCTTAAATAAACTACTACTTAATTCTTAATCGATTTCCTAGTCGATTTCTTAGTCTTAAATAATTAATCCCGAAATCTCGGTCTAAAATATTAATAACGGTGTCTAGTATTTTATAACGGGTATAAAATACCTTACTGGGCTTAAAACGGGTAGGGAATTAATTAACAGGGCAATGGGCTAAGCCCATTCTTTTATTTAAATTGGCCCAGCCGATTTGGGTGTTGGCCCAAACCTTAAAATTGATTTAAATCAATTCCTCTCCCTTTTAATTAAAAGGACTTGGTCATTTCTCCTCTTTTGACCGTTTCAGATATTATTAAGAAAGAGAGAGGCTCTCTCCTCCTCTCATTCTCTCGTCTGCTCTCTCACTCTAGGGTTTTCTACCCTCACTCTCTCTTCTCTCCCACTGTTCTGGCTAGGGTTTCTACCCTCACTACCCACGGCCGACCTCCTCTGGTCTGGCTCCTTCGGTGGCTACTGTTGCTGCGAGCATTGCCTCTATGGCCTCCGTGCCTCGAGCGGGTGGCGCCACCTATGCCTTCGCCGCACGCGGATATGCCGCAGTGCCCTTGCCTCCTCCGCGCTGGTAGCGCCGCCGTTCTCTCGACTCCAGGCGGGTGCTGCCGCCGGCTGCCTCGGCTTTGCCTCTCCGGCCTGTACCTTCGGCTCGGCCTCTGACCCTCCGACTGGCCATGACCCTCCAGCCTCCGCCGGGGATAGCCGGTCCGGCGTGCTCCAGATCGGTCCACTCTTAACCCGTACTCTCGCATTTTAGGGTTTCGGTCTATTTATGCGATTAGGGTTTTGTGCTTGGCTGTTCTATGTGATTTGGGGTCTGGGATTGGTTTGCATGTTCTGGGTGTTTGGTTGACTAGAGAGTTTGGGTCTTTGCTGGCTGGGTTTTTGGTGTTCTGGTCTGTTGGATTCTGGTTGGGCTTCTGCCCTTTGTTCTGTGTGGCTTTGTGTAACAGCCCAAGTTTTTAGAACCCTCTTCGTAGCCCCTCGGTGGAGGTTTCATGAACTAGCCTTTATAAAGATGCAAGTAATTTCGGATTTCTTGGGTTTTATGTGTGGTTTACTATGTGTCCTTACGTGTATTCTATGACTCTTTGAACCTTATGTGATCATACGTGCGCTAACATACGTGAGCTAACTTACCGTGGTGTTTACTTGATTGAATGAATGACAATTGTATGAATGAATGTATGTTGGAATTTGAATGCATCGTGGATGGGTTGTTTAT
>JAOWBJ010007599.1:0-11208 GCA_028566335.1 Monarda citriodora
GTGATGCACGATACAGACCCAGGTTCGATTCTCGGCTGGTACATTTAAACTTTTTCTTTTTAATTCTACCTTTGGGTCTGTACTCAATCACAGGCTCAATAATTATTATTTAAACTAATATCTAATTTTTATTTTTAATTTGCTTAATAAATTTATTTACATTCCAACACAAACACAATTAATGTTCAATTCTTCCCCCCGCTACGCGCGGAAACACGCTAGTTTATTTTGAAAAATGAAAATTGTAATTTTTGAGAAAAAAAAATATTTTTACATTCAAACTTAAAAGTATTATAATTATTATTAGTATTTGCAAACCTATATTATAAATTATATTGTGGTGTTGTCGACCACATTATGGTCGATTATTATTATTGTTTTAAATTTAAAGGAAAATAAATTTAATTTAATCGTAGATAGTGGCGTAAAGGCTGATGTAGAAAGTTGGATTTCCGCCGCCAAAACTCAAATAAAATTAGACGTCTCGCAGTTAATGAAAATATAAAATGACAATCTCGGGGGGAAATCGAACAAAATTGAAAGGTGATGTATTAAAACAACATTTTAAAGGTTGTTCATATCCACATCAACAAGAAAAAATATAAAATGACGTGTATTTTTCACGCCAGACCGGAAGTGGCCGAAGCAAAATTTCGGGGGAAATTTGGACAAAGTTGAAAGGTGGTGTATTTTCATGCTACTTTTAAAATTCATGGGAAAGAAAGAATTTCGTCAGTAGTTTATGAATTTAAAGTTGATTAACCCTTATAAAAATACTTGTGCATTGATATGATGAAAATACTACTCCCTCCGTCCCGCCCCATTAGTCCGCTTTACTTTCGGCACAGAAACCAATAAAGCAGAGAGATGGAATTTTAAAATGATATTAGTTGTGAGAGACAAAAAAGGAAAATGGACTAATAGTGGGACAAACAAAAAAGGAAAGGTGGACTAATGGGGCGAGACAGAGGGAGTATAATTTTATAGCATGTCACTTGTAATGAAAATACTATAATTTTAGAGCATGCGTAGCGCGCCCTCAAGATTGGGCGATAGCTTCTCCCACGTGTGGCGCACCTGGTCCCGCTCCCGCGCCAGCACCCGCACACCGTGGCGCCCGCCTCCTGCGCAGACCGGTCACGTTGCAGGTGTTGTCGGCCGACCCTCCTTGCTCCCTCTCTCTCTTCGTGTGATGTGGCGGCCTCTCATTGGCCGCCTATTTTTTTTTTAATTTTTAAATCAATTTCTACACCTATATCATGTATTTTTAATATTTTCGATTCGGGGAGGCGTAGGTTTTTTAATATTTTTGATTTTTTTAATTATGTATTTTTTATTTTAGATTATGTTGTAATTTTCCAAATGTGCAAAATAATCTTATTTTCCAAAAATTCGAAATGTTGAAATAATTATTCCAAAAAATTATTCATACAGCATATATACAATATATGTATTAATAAAATATTAATTATTTTAAAAGGTCGCATTCGGTCTCATCTGCAACTAAAATAATTCACGTCCGGTCTCTATTACTATTCATTATAATAATAAAATAATATGCACACGGAGAGCTCTCCCAGTGCAAATACTCTTAACGATACAATTTCTTCACACATTCACTTTAACAGTGACTAGCATAATACCTCCCCACATCCATATATTAAAATTTTCCAAATTTTAAAAAACTGAAGTTCAAAACTACTACCTTCATCACATACTAATTGGTAATTTGGCCCCTTTCCTTTTAACACACAAACGAATAAGGTAAGGATACGTGGTAGTATATATATTTGTAGAAGTTGTAGTCATAATTTTTTTTCAATTTTAAAAATTGGGGCTAATAGCATATGACAGACCAAAATGGAAATGAGCCAATTAGAGTAGGATAGAAGTAGTAGTATTTCTTATACTCTTTTTGTTCCACCCTAATTGTCTATATTTTCTTATTGTAACGTTTCATAAAATTATTCACTTTCTTAAAATGATTAAAGTTTTATCTCACAACTAATACTACATTTTAAAATTGCATATCTCTACTTGCACCCTAATAGTAATTGTGTCCATATTTTCTTATTATAACGTCTCATATAATTATCTACTTTCTTAAAATGATAAAAGTTTTATCTAATAACTAATATTACATTATTTTAAATTACATATCTCTATTTGTATTGAACTTTATACACAATTCAAATCTGATAATTTAATTGGGACGGGGAGTAGAAGCCAAGAATCCAAGAATACCTTCTTTCTTCGTAGGAAAAACGAGGACTCCATGTCCCAACTCAAAGAAATGAAAAAGAATGTATATGATTGGTCCCGAAAAAATATATAGAATCCCACGGTTCGAGAAAATTCTTTCATTTTAAATATATTTAAAATGCAAAATTCATCTTTAGGTCTTTGTACTATACTTATTTTGATTTTAATAGATCCTTGTACGATTGTTTTTCCTCTTAATAAGTCCTCGTACTTGCATATCTCTTCCGGACCTTGTTTAACGGGTGCAGTGGGTCTCGGACTGTTAGTTTCGGGCTCGACTCATCGGTTTGCCGGTTCACTAAAGAGAGGCCTTAGCCCGGCCCTTGCCTTAACCCACGGTTACGGGCCGGTTCAAATGGATCGGCGGTCTCGGATCGGGCCAAAATGCCGGTCATCGAGCTGGCCCTTAGGGCTATCGTTTATTTTAATAATTTTTGTATTTTTTATGAATGTATAATACTTGTATTTATTTTATATATTTTAAAAAAAAAATAGAATTTGAATCTAAATTGTTAAAAAAAAAGAATGATCACTTTGTAATTTACATTAAATTGAAAACAAAATCGATTTTGCATTAGTAATGAGATAAAAAAACGGAAGGAAACCAAAAATTAACTAAGGCAAAAAAATTGAATGGATTGAGTGAGAATTGAGAAGATTGATGAGAACTCGAAAGTGCAATTTTTTGTATCTCTCACAAGGTATTTTGGACATGTTCATTAAGTATAAGGCAGTGTTTAATTCTCAATTTTGGGCCAGTGTGTATGCAAGCAACAAATATCATCAACAAGGCAGTACTCCAGCTATCCATCAAACAAACCAAGAGCATAGAACAACCAACAACCAACAAAATCGGTCCAACTACCCATCAAAGATCATCAACAAACCAAGAGCAGAACAACCAACAACTAGTCCAGCTATGAAAATAAATTAATACTTGATGGGATATGGTTTAACACCCTTCAAGCCCAACGAGAAGGCCCAATTAATTCCGGCCCATCAACAAGAAAGGCTCAAGAGATTGGCTCAGTCAAACAGTTCGGCAATGAGACTCCGGTTCAAGTAACTCCGGCCAGAGATATCATTTCGACTCTGTCCGCAAGTCGCAGCACAAGTCACGCCAAACTTGCCGGATTAAGACGATTCACTCCGGCTTTGCGGCGCCAAGGACTTGTGATTTTCACGAGTTATTCTGCAGTCCACAAGTGATCAACGACGTGGGTGACGTGGCCATGCACGACCACCACCCACGTCCTATGTCGCCGATAACTGCTCCATCCACAATCTTGTTGGGCCTACAAGCCCAACTCTACTAGTATAGGTGTATAAATAGGACCTCTTTGCAATTGGAATGTTAGAATCTCTCATATTGTAATCGGTACTCAAAGCAATACAAAAGCTAAACTATTTTCCTCACGTGGACGTAGATTTACCCCGGTAAATCGAACCACGTAAATTCCGTTGTGTTCTTTATTTTCTGTCATTAATTACTTCATCAAAATCCACACTCGATCACTGGCGCCGTCTGTGGGAAACTAGAAATTTGTGACGTGCGAATTTCCTGTTGTGGTAAAAAATGGCCAGAACTCGAAGAACATACAACACTCATAACACGCGCAACAATCCCGCGATAATGATGAAGCTGGTCCCAGTCGCCGGCGGGGAAAGGAGCCCGCTCACGACTACAGGGCTCCAACTTCTAGCACTCAAGACAGGACCGACCCACCAAGGAGTCATCAAACCGAGCAGCCTAACCTTGACGAGGTTGTTCGGTTTTTTCTCGCAGAAAAAGAGGCAGAGTTCCTGGAGTTTCTCCGAAGAGGACAAATCCCACCTCATAACTCAGCAAGGGGACCAACTCCCCATAATTCAGCAAGGGACCAACTCCACCCCGCAATCATGAAAGAGGAGCCACTCTGCCCCGTAATTATAGAAGGGGCCGAACCCCTCCTCGTAACAATGACAGAGAGACTGAAGCCTCTTCCCACCATTCGAGGCATGACGGTCACCGGAGTGAACACGCCTCCCACCACTGAGGCGCGCACAATGAGCGGAACCGTACTTGGCACGCAATCACAATGAGCAGAACCGCACTCCGCCGCGTAATCACATTCTGCGGTCCGGAATAACGGATTCGCCATGTACGGAGCCCTCCGCACTCCGTACTCTCCCGGATAATTACAAAGTTCCATCATTCACTTATGAGGGACTGGTGGATCCTCAAGATTTCCTTGGCCGTTTCCAGTACAATACGGCCAACCAGGGCTTCGACGAGATCCACATGTGTAAGTTATTCCCGGAATTACTCATCGGGAATGCTAGGAGATGGTTTGATAGTCTGCCTTGCAGCAGTATCAGATCATACCTCGAATTGATGGAAGCCTTCTACAGAAGATTCTTCCAAAAAGCCGAAGCCAGAGTAACTTCGGCATAGCTACTGTCAGTCCGTCATGGTCGCGACGAGAAGATCAAGGACTTTATGACGCGATTCAACCAGGAGTGCCTACAAGTGAATGACATCAACAATCTGCTTGTCATTTCGGCATACCAAAACGGAATCCTACTCGGAGCTCTTTACAAGGAACTCGTGAAGAGCAACCCGCAAACCACACAAGAGATGTGGGCCATTGCGGATTAGTTCGCCCGTGCTGATGAGGCAGACTGAAGGAAATGATCCCTGGACAACCCAGTCCGGGGTGAAAAGGAAAAATCCGAGGATCGTGGCGTTCAGGGGCGCCAATCCCGGAGTGCCTTTGACAGACTACAGCAAAGAACTCCGATACAATCCCGATTGGGACCTCGTACCAATCCGGAAAGGCCGCAGCCCCCGCTCCAGCCTCAGTATGCGCCCTTGACAAAACCAAGGGCCAAAATTCTCAAACTTCATCCGGCGATGTTCGAGAAACCCAAACCCATGACGAAGTCCGCCGTTTGCCGGAACCAAGACAAATACTGCTTCTTCCATGAAGACCATGGTCACGACACGGAAGAATGTCATAATCTCGCGGCTGACATTGATGCTCTTGTCAAGGCAGGAGCATTGAGGAAATACTAAGACCAGCAACAACAAGCTGGCAAGAAAAGGCAGGGGAAGTCCGGCTGTGCTTCCCCCAACGATAAAAAACAAAAGCAGCAGGATCCCGAAAGGGACAACGACGAACTCCAGTATGACGGAGTTATACAGATGATCGACGCCCTTCCAAACGGAAAGACGAAGTTGTCTGTAAAGGCGGAGTTGAGAAGCTCTAACCGAGAAGAGCCAACTCACAAATGCCTGAAAAAGAAGGAAGGTGCCAGCCATTTCACCGCACCAAGATGCCATCGTCATCCAAGCCGGAGTGGCGAACAAGCTCATCCACAGAGTTTTTGTGGACATTGGAGCTTCGGTTAGCATTCTTTTTAAAGAATGCTTTGACAAACTGGAGATTTATCCAGCTATAATGAATTCGACCCACTCCGTTTAAAATGCTTTGCCCAAGAAGACACGAGTCCGGAGGGAGTGATCAGTCTTCCCATCACTGTAGGAAAGACACCCACAAGTGCCACTGCGGTCATCGAGTTTTTCGTAGTAAAAGCGCGATCTCTGTACTATATCATCCTCGGACGTTATTGGCTCAATTTGGTCCGGGCAGTATGCTCCACATACCACTTGATGGTCAAGTTCCCCACCAGGGGCGGAGTCGCAACCATCCGAGGTGATCAAAAGAGGGCAAAGGAGTGCATGCACATTGCCCTCAAAAATGCCGACCACCAGTTCGGCACGACCAGGCATAGCAACCACAACACCTTGAGGAGTTGGAAGAGAAGCAGCCGGGACCGAATTCTATGGAAGTGCAACTATCCGAAGATGATCCATCCCAGACTATCAAGGTTGGCTTTGCCGGAACAACCCATTTCCGGAATCAAGTTATCAAACTCCTCAGGACCTACCAAGATGTCTTTGCATGGTCTCCATTAGATATGACCGGCATATCTCCGGACTTGATTACGCATCGCTTAAACATCGATCCCTCATTCCGGCCAGTCAGACAAAAGCAAAGACTCTTCACAGCAGAACGTAATCAAGTCATCCATGACGAAGTTTGCCAGTTGCTCAATGCCAGAGTGCTTTTTGAAGTGAAGTATCCAACTTGGATAGCCAACCCGATCATGATCAAGAAAAAAGAAGGGGGTGGCGGATGTGCATAGATTATACTGATCTAAACAAGCATTGTTCGAAAGATTGTTACCCACTCCCCAACATAGATAAGAAAGTCAAAGCCTTAGTCAGCTTCGAAATTTTTAATTTTCTTGATCTGTATAAAGGTTATCACCAAGTTTTAATGAATGAAAAAGATGCTTCAAAAATTGCCTTCATTACTGACTTCGGTATATTTGCATACAAAAAAATGCCATTCGGACTCAAAAATGCCGGAGCTACGTACCAAAGAATGGTGGACAGACTCTTCTGGCAGCACATTGGTACAACTGTCGAAGTCTATGTCGATGATATCGTGGTCAAAAGCAAAAGCATTTCCTAAAGCGTGGATGACTTACGAATAACACTTGACATACTTTGGCAGTCTAATCTTAAACTCAACCCCAAAAATGCACATTTTTAGTAGACTCTGGAAAATTCTTGGGGCGTTGGGTATCCAACAAAGGACTCAAGGCCAATCCGGCCAAAGTCCAAGTAGTTCAAAACATGGCCATGCCGAACTCCATCCACGATGTGCAACGATTGACCGGATGCTTAGCTGCACTAAACCGCTTTCTCTCTCAAGCAGCGGAAAAACAGCTACCATTCTTCAAAGTATTGAAGAAGGCCCCGAAGTTCGAGTGGGGAGAAGCGAAAAAGAATGCATTTGAAGAACTTAAAAAGTACTTAGCCGAACTCCCTACACTGTCCATACCAAAGGAGGCCGAAGCGCTTTCATTGTATCTAGCTGCTTCGGACGAAATATTTAGCGCGGTACTCGTACGTGATGACGGACAACGGCTGCACCCCATCTACTTCATAAGTCGAGCACTTAGGGGTTCGGAAACTCGCTATCAGCCTTTGGAAAAGGTAGCATTAGCCTTAGTGAATACGGCGAGAAGGCTACGGTCATACTTTTATGCTCACACAATACAAGTCCTCACTGACCTTCCACTCCGGCAAGTCTTGACTAAGCCCTAAACATCAAGAAGGATAGCAAAGTGGGCTATCGAGTTGGGAGAGCATTCTATTGAGTATTTGCCCCGGAAAGCAATAAAAGGACAAGCCTTGGCCGATTTTTTGGTCGAGGCCAAATTTGACCCCGTTACTCCGGAGGATACCGAAATGGCCGAAAAAGCACCCGAAGTTCCTGAAAAGGAACCCCAAAATTGTTGGATGGGGTATGTAGATGGAGCATCCGACAAAACTGGAAGTGGAGCTGGCATACTGCTAATCGCACCGGATGGGCACGAAGTGAGTTATTCGCTCCGGTATAAATTCCCCACCACAAATAATGAAGCCCTCCTTGCCGGACTTCGACTAGCTCAGAGCCTCAATGTCCAGTCCATCAAAGTCCATAGTGATTCACAAGTTGTAGTAGGTCACATAATCGGCTCAAGCGAAGCCCGCGGAGAAAAAATGAAGAAGTATTTGAAAAAAGTACAAAGTCTCCAACAAGGTTTTTCGTACTTTAGAATCGATCGTATTCCAAGAACACAGAATAGCCGAGCGGATATTCTGAGTAAGCTAGCTTCGTCAAAAAACTCAAAGGTGGAAGAGTTACAACACAGCAATATTGATACTGCTATCGAAGTGAAGATGGTCACGGCTTCACCAAATTGGATGACCCCTATACTTGAATACTTAGACAAAGGGCGGCTGCCGGACGACAAGCTCGAGGCAAGGAAAATATTTAGCAGGTCACTCCAGTATGAACTCCATCAAGGGATCCTCTACAGGAAATCATATCTTCAACCGTTACTACGGTATATAGGACCGGACGAGATGGATGACGTCCTAAGAGAAGTCCATGAAGGATCATGTGGAAGTTACATTGGAGCCCGAACCCTAGCCAAAAAGGTGACGCGGTGGGGGTATTACTGGCCAACCCTTGTGCAAGATGCATTCACCTTTATTAAAAAATGTCCGAAGTGCCAAGTCCATGCCAATGTTCCTCGGATGCCGCAAGCTGACCTAGCCACTATGCAAAGTCCTTGGCCTTTCATGCAATGGGGTATTGACATTGTGGGGCCCTTGGAAAAAGCTCTGAGGCAAATGCAATTTCTGGTCGTGGCGATAGACTACTTTACGAAGTGGGTGGAAGCCGAGCCATTAGCAAAGATAACAAGTGCTAACACCCTTGACTTCGTCTGGAAGAACATAGTATGCCGCTTCGGTATACCTCGCATCCTAGTCTCGGACAATGGCACCTAATTCACGGATAAAAAATTCAAGGAGTGGTGCCAAGAGTTGAAGATACAACAGCGCTTCACTTCGGTTGCTCATCCACAAGCAAACGGACAGACCGAAGTCACCAACCGAACCATAGTGAAGAGATTGAAGACTCGGTTAGACAAAGCTAAGGGACTCTGTGTTGAAAATCTTCCGCAAGTCCTATGGTCATATCGAACCACTCCACAAACAGCTAATGGAGAGACTCCGTACAGTTTAGTATACGGAGCCGAAGCGGTAATTCCGGTAGAGATCGGTATACCTAGTCCCCGCACACTAAACTTCAACATCGAAGTGAACAATGACGGACTAAGAGTTGAGCTCGATTTAGCCGAAGAGAAGAGAGAACTTGCCTTCATAAAAGAGGCCCAATACAAGCAGCAAATAGCCCGATATTATAATCAAAGGGTGAAAATACAGCAATTCCAAGTGGGGGATTTAGTTCTAAGGAACAACGAAGTGAGCCGAGCCGAAAAACTTGGCAAACTTGAAGCCACTTGGGAAGGGCTGTATCGGGTGAGTGAAGTTCTCGGCAAAGGGTCCTACAAATTGACCTACTTGTCGGGTGAACAAATTCCCCGAACTTGGCATGTTACGAACCTCAAGAAGTAATACATATAGATGGGCAATGTCACTTCATCCCCTCATGTAAGTCCGGTCATTTAGGATTTGAATTTGTTCGGTCAGTCCTTTATTTTTTATTATTATTGCAATCTTTGTACATTTCATTCACTTTATAAATTTTCTTCTTCTTTAAATGTTTGTTCTTTTTTAATTGTTTACTGTTATTTATCATGCATGTGTCCGAAGTCCCATTTGTATATCATTATTAAAACTCAAAAGGCTGGCCCCCTTTTTTGAGTAAAACCAAAGACACAAAAGTCAAAATCTTCCTTAAGAAGGTACAAGACTTGTCAAGGTCTAACTAAAGCACTTCATCATTACGAAGTGCATACTTTAAAAACGCGTTCAAGGAATTCCAATCCTAGCGATAAAACTCGCCAAATAAGGACACAAACAACTTCGGTAAAAGAGTCGAAAACAAATTTAAATATGATTCTGTAAGTAAGCTGCAATAATTCACAAACAACAAAACAGAATTATTTTATTAAGTACAATAAAGTTGTACACAAATTTCTCTCTATTACATGACTACTGTGCAAGTTTCTTCGGCACACTATAGTATAGCCAGTTATCAGCGAAATCCGTAGGCTTTCCGGCTTGCATAAGCCTGTCCAAGCTGAACAATTTTTTAGCCCTTCCGGCAATTTTACTTCGGGAAATTGTACCAGCAGGTTTTTCCCTCGACTCTTCGACCAGGACTTCTTGTTAAGACGGGCCAAATCTTCTTGCCGATCCTGCTCCGTGTACTTCGGTTCCCAGTTGATGTTAGTAATCCTCAAGGCCGCGACATCTTCCAAAGTCTTCTTCAATTCCGGATGCCGAGAAAGGATGATTGGGTATATTCCGGCAAGCTGGCAGATGATCTATATTTCAGAGCGGTATTCATTACTGCAAAGACCGTATTGTTTCTTCACCTCATGACTATGTTGCTAGACCTCCCATATTTGGTCCTGCATATCGCTAATAGTGAGCCTGCGAGCATTTCGGATTATCTCTTCGTACTCCTTGTTTTCCTCTCTTGTCAACTTGAACTCGGTCTTCAAATCAACAAGAGTGGTCTCCAGTTCAACCATTTCATCATGCTTTATCTGGTCCGCACGAGCTCGGTTCTCCGCTTCGTTCAATGCCGAAGAGTACAACTTCTTCTAGTGCAGTATTTCTAATTCCTTAGAATTAAGAATACAGAGCAATTCTTTCAGTTCGGTATCCCAATTAAAAGCAGAAGGCCACAAAAATTAAAAGCGGGAAATGAAAGTGTAAATGACGCAAGATCAAGTGCTAAACATGTTTTCAATCATTCACTAAGCAAAAAGTACACGTGGTGGGCAGCTAGGCCGGAGTACAGAGTTTATAAAGCCTAGACTATAAAAGGAAAAAAGAGGGGAGTGATCATACTTCGGCATTCGCTCCCCCCGTTCCTTCGGCAGTCTTCTGCTCCTCCTCACCCATAACCGGAGTGGTCTCTGGGTTCTGCTTCTGCTACTCCGGCCTTACCGGAGAAGGCTCTTTGTCACGAGGAGAGAGCGGCGTATCCTCCACCGCCCTCTCCTCCGTCATCCTTGTTTTCCTCGGCAATCGGTGCCGGAGACACAGGGCCCAAAGCAGAGTAAGCCGCCTCCATCTTTTCGTCCCGGTCCACGTTGCAGGACCGGACTGCCTCAACGAACAGCGGTACCGAAGTGCCTGCCAGCTCTGAAAGCAGCGGCAACAATGGCAGACGCGCAGCCACGGCCCTTGCGTACCGAGGGATGAACACTTCCTCCCCAGCATTAGCAGTCTCGGAGACCAATTTGACGAGGTCTCCGACGAAGGAAGCGAACTGCACTGAGGAAGAGCTTCTCCGCAAAAGCGCGGAGAACGTCCCCCTGCGCAGCCGCAAAGGCAGCTGCCTCCTCTTCCCGAGCCTTCCTCAC
>JAOWBJ010007814.1:0-11207 GCA_028566335.1 Monarda citriodora
TTCATGGTGTTTTTTGTATTTTTAGAAAATACAAAAAATACCAAATAATTAAAGAGTTACTTTTTTAAAAAAATACAGAAATTCAATAGGTGATACTCCATATATTTTATGTATTCTTTAAAAGTAACCCTATAATTATTAGGTAATTTTGATTATTTTAAAGATTATTTACCTGTTTATTTAAAAAAATAACATGAATTTGTAAATTATTATATATTAAAAAAATTATGGTCGATCACATTATAGTCGAATAGTATCACTCTACTAGAAAAGAATAATGATGAAATTGTTTCAACTTTTAATAAGGTAGAGAATTAGAGAACTAGAACGTGTATAAACGCTATGACTTCTTTTCTTATTAGGTTTATTTTGGAAAGATTTAATTTTGGAAATTAGATTCTTTAATCTATCATTTAATCTAGTCAATGGGGAGTAGTTATAGCTAACCTGGAGATTATACGTATGATATTCTTAAAATAACAATTTTAGTATATATAATAACAATTGGACAATAGATGAGACAAATATTTGTAGGCGACATCTTTTGTAGTTTCAATTAACACATGTATTCTCCCCAAAAAAGGTATGAAAATATTCAGTTTTTTTCTTTCTCAAATTTTGTGCGTAAATGATAATTATTCATTATAAAAATTGTGTCTTATCCGATCGGATCCAAACGGTGATTAGCCTATATCACCCTTAATTAGTAAATTATCACTTTTATTCGCGTAGATTAACAATTTTATATACGAGGATTGTTACTTTTAAAAATGATATTTTTATTTATTAAATAATTATATTAAAATTGATTCTTTTTGTAACAACCCAACTTTTAAAACCCTCTTGTATCAGTTTTTAGCAAGGGATTTCTGAAAATAGAAATAAGAACGGATAGTATGAGTTCGACTATATTCAATTTATGTGATCTTATGTGTTTAAATTGCTATGTGTTGCATGTATTGTTGATTGATTGAATTATGGGAAGAATGGAAGCCTAGCCTCATTGTTCGGCAATGTCGAGGTCTAACCCAGAAATTTGTTTACCGAGCAGTGATGCCCAATCAGCATTCTTGCATGGCACATAAGCTTAAAATAATATAGGGAGATCAGGAGTCAACCAATGAGGAACCACCTTGTGAGAACCCAATAACCATTTCCTCGGCTGCCGAAGCCACCGCCCAAAACTAACCAATCCCATGCATGCGTTTCCTAGAAACTGCCACCACCAATAGAATTGCGGCAGAACCAATCATTGGGTTTGACCCAAAGATCCAAGAGTCACCATGCACCCCTATAAAAACCCCCATAGCATCAACACTTCAAAACTTTTGCCATCATAAATTATTCACCCACATTTAGAGAAAAACACGAGCAGGAAAGACAGGAACTGAGAGGAGGAAAGCACCAAGCTTAGGATCTTCAACCAAGTACGAGAGTTCTTGAGGTAATTTCTCCACCGTTGCGTTATCATTTTTGATATTTTGTCCAAGCATGAGTCTTCAACATGCCTTAGTTTTAGCTAAAACAAACTCATTATCAAACCCAAGTTCCAGTTTTCCTAAGTCTTTTAAGTTAAACCGAAACCACTCTAGTAGATATTAAACTCTTAGGTTTGAAATAGGGGTTTCCAATGCTTCCCTTCAATTTAATAGCGAGCACGGATAGTAGTAATAGGTTGTTATGATCCCTTGCACTGTTACAGTCTTTAAAATGGAAATGGGTAAACTGAATAAGCATTTCTACAAGAGTGTATAAGGTTCCCACACTTAGAACAATTCGGCTTTTAAGGGTCAGCCAGTGTGTAATAGATCGCCGAACAAACCGTGAAGTCTAAGTAAATAGGTTGCAGAGCGAACTACAGACTCCGCTAGATGAATTAGTCTGCTCAAGCGAATAGACCATTCTGTTTGGTCCAAACAGTTTGCTAGTTTCACTTGATTAGAGTATACTCAGGATACTCAGAAAAAGTTAAAAGAGATAACTTATGGAGTAGGTTGCTAGAGCTTTTCTTGAACCTAAAAGTCAGTTCGCTCTTAATCCAGTATATTTGAGTCAGCTACCGAGGTCAAGTGTGAGTTCGATATTTATATCAATTAAGCTTGTGCATGGTTATTTTCCTAAGGTTGTTCGAATGAGGAGCCCTAACAGCTCGGCACTGCTCGCCGAAGTCCAGAAAGCGGTTAAAAGGTGGGCTTTCAAACCTAAACCCTCGGCGACAAGTTGCCGAGGTGAACTGTTTATTACGAGCTATTATCTTAAAAGTTACCATGCCGTATTTAAAGATTTTATGTATAATGCCTACCTGTCGGCTTTGTGCCATTTATATGAGATATGATCGGGCTCGGGCATGTGTTGCCCGAGCTAGTGCACTTCAGGATCACTTTACCGCGAGGTAAGTGATCAAGGTTCTAGGAAGGTATCAGGGCAGGTATAGAGGATTACTAAAGGTTTAAATTCAACATTTACTTAAAAAGTGTTTTAAGGACATAGGTCTTTCACTAACCCCTATGATCCTTGTATTATAGCATTGGTCAAAAGTTATTTTGGGCATGTGTCCACTGAGTGCTTCAAAGTACTTAGCCCTGCATACGTTTTCCCTGTGTGCAGGTTGAGCAGGGTAGCGAGGTCAGAGTGACGGGGGTGGCATTACCTGAAGTCCGGAGTGAAGACCTTGGTGATGCATGTCCTCACACATGCATCTGAAGTCCCTGTCTTAATCAGTTTGGTTTTGTAGTTTCGTATGTTTTGGGAACATGTAATGTAAAGACTGTCACCACCGCTACACTTACTTTTGATGTTATGTTTTGCGTTCACTTCAGTTGTATGAACTTTGGATTTCCTTTTATATATATATATTCAAGAGTCACTCACTATTTGTGAGTAAGCTCCAGTTCGGTACCGAAGTCCACAAGGCAGCTCGGTGTCGAAGCCTCCTTGTCGGTTCCGTTTTTCCTTTACATCACTCTTAAATATAGTTCACTATCACACACCACGCTTTCCGCTCTCACTCAAACAAACCATAGCGTACTCCGAGCTTGGCTCTCCTTAGCGGGTTCGGGGTCGTTACAACAGTGGTATCAGAGCCCTGGTTTGCTCTGAAAACCGAAGTGTCTTCTTCTTTTTCGATTCTAGCCTAGTTCCACTAGACTCCTGTTAGATCGACTTAGAGGTTCTTCAGCTAAAGCCCGTCACTGCGACCCGACCTACTTAACCAAGCCAAGGTATGTTCTCTTAAGGCTCGACTTGTATATGAATGAATGGATGGATGTACTTAGATGAATGCATGAATGTGTATAGATAATGAATGTATGATTAGCTGCTGAGTAGTGAGATTAGGGTATGCGACTTTGCATGCCTAAGCCTTAGTGCTTATTTGCTTGACTCTATATGGCTTTTAAATGATGTATGATGTGCTTGAACATAGGATTTGCCCGAGAACATAGCCGAACTGTAACAGCCCAAGTTTCAAAACCTTCTTGTAACTGTTTTTAGCAAGGGATCTCTGGAAATTAGAAATAAGAAAGATTAGTATGAGTTCGGCCATGTTCAAATTGTGTGATCTTATGTGCTTAAATTATTACGTGCTACCTATGTTTGATGATTGAGTTATGAGATGGGTTGATGCATGGTCATAATCTAAGATTCGGATTGTATGATGTGAATGGAATGGTTACATTGTGATGCATGTTGTGAAGTGACTGAGCTTGTCACTTGAAAGTTATGTTAAGATAGCCTTAGTTTAGCCAAGGGTGAAGTGCTCGGCACAACACTTCGTATTAATCTGGACTCCATCCAGAGTTTGAAACTACCTTTTGACCAAGTAGTTTCCAGGGAACAGACTAGGCCCATGTTCCCTTGATGAGTCCGCCCAACTCCTTAAGATCGCATCACGCGAAGCGGTGCTGAGCGAGCTATCCAGTGTTCGGAGGTACCGAGGTCTAGAGTAGTGTTCGGTATCACCAACGTCTAGCCTGCTGCTCGGCAGTGCTTAGTGCTCGGTAGTGCCTAGTGCTCGGCAGTGCCTAATGCTCGGTAGTGCTTAGTGTTCGGCAATGACGAAGCCTAACACAGTAATATTACCAAGCAGTAACCTCAGTGAGTCGAATCTTCTTTAGGTTAGTATACCAAAGAAAGGGTGCCCAATCGGCATTCATGCTTGGCACTTAAGATTAAAATAATATAGAAAAGCCAAGAGTCAGCCAATAAGGAGCCACCCATCAGCAGCCCAATGCATGCTCCCTAGGCTGTCGAAGCCACCGCCCAAACTGGCCAATCATGATCAAGCCTTTCCTAGAAACTATCACCAACAATAGAATTCCAACAGAACTTATCATTGAGCCGGGTTCAAGGAACCAAGCGACACCATGCACCCTATAAATACCCCCACCACTCCAACACTTCAAAACTTTTGCAACCACAATCCCCCAGAGAAACACGAGAGAGTGAGGAAAAACAAGCAAGACCAAGAAGAATCAAAGCTTAGTATAACACTCAACTTCCTTGCCTGTAAGAGGTAAATTTCCATTTCTTCACGTTAGCTTTTAAATATTCTACACATGCACGAGTCATAAGTCTGCCCTAACCCAACCAAGTCAAGTTACGGTTAAAACCAAATTTCCCGTTTCTTTAAGCTCTTGAGCAAACCTTAATTTTCCAGTTTTTCCTTAAGCTTCTGAGTAAAAACTTATGATCCAATTTCCTTAAGTTGAACTCCTAGTTACAGTTTACTTGAGTCTTCAAGGCTTAGCTTACCAGTTCTAGTAAGTACAGATTGTTTAATTAGGATAAATGGGTTCAACTCCTCTCTTCAATGTAGTAGCGAGCACGAACATGGTTTTAGATTAATCCTCCACACACTGGTCTCACTAGCCTTAATAAGGTAATGGCTAGACTAACTAAGCGATTCTAGGAGAGTGTCTAAGGTTTCCACACTTAGAATATTCATTTTTAAAAAGTGCAACCAGTGCTTAGGGAAATCGCAGGAAGGTTGCGAAGTCCTTAAGAAGATTGCATAAGGGTTAGCTCGCTTAAACGAACAAACCACTCTGCTCGCTCAGGCGAACGGACCACTCTATTCGGTCCGAACAGATCGCTAGTAGTAATTGATCATAGCATTTTCAGAATACTCAGACTACGTTAATAAGGATAACTTGATGAGATACATAGCTAGAGCTTTTCTCGAACCTAAAATAGACTCAAGAGTCAGTTCGCTCTCATTCCAACACTCTAGCTAGTTACCGAGCTCTAGTAAGTGTTCGGGATTTATGACTTAAGCTTATGAATGTTTCTTTTATTAAGATTGTTCGAAGGAAGAGCCCTGATAGCTCGGCCTAGTCGCCGAAGTCCAAAAGCAGCAAGAGGTGGGCTTTCAAAACTTAAAACCCTCAGCGACCAGTTGCCGAGGCGAGCTTCTATTTATGAATCGTTTATTTTAAAGTTACCATGCCATATTCTTTAAATGGATTAATGCTTAATGCCTACCTGTCGGCCTTGTGCCAAATTATGAGATATGATCGTGCTCGGGCATGTGTTTCCCGAGTTAGTGCACTTCATGTTCACGTTACTGCAAGGTAAGTGATCTAGGTTCTAGGGAAGTCGGCCAACTTCCCTAGATCAGGTTATTAACACGGCAGGTATGGCAAGGTAAAAGGCTTCACCTCAGTTATTTCAAGCATAATTTTTAAGGGCATAGGTTTTCTTTAACCCCTATGATCCTCTTATTATGGTATCAGTTAAAAATTATTTGGGCATGTGTCCACTGAGTGCTTCAAAGTACTCAGCCTGCATACATTTTCCCTGTGTGCAGGTTGAGCAGGCTGGTGGAGTCAAAGTGATGGGGTGGCTTGCTGATGTTCGGGGAGAAGCTCTTGGTGATGCATGTCTTCATACATGCGTCCGAAGTCTTTGTTCAGTCTAGTATAGCCCGGTCTTTTGTATTTTGAACTTATGGAAAATGTAAGGATTACCACCACCGCTACACTGCTACACTTGTTTTGGATGCTATGATTTTGTATTAACCCCTTTTGTTCGAACTTCGGTCTTTTCTTAACAAAGAGTTGTGTCTTCAAATATCAGTACTTGTGCGATCTCACTGGTTAGCTCGGTACCGAGTCCAGTAGACAGCTCGGTACCGAAGTTAGTTCGTTAGTTCGATTTCTTTTACATCGCTTCTATTCATAGTTCAATACCTCATACCACGCCTTCCACACTTATTCAACTAAAATCGTAGCGAACTCTGGGCTCGGCTTCCCTTAGCGGGTTCGGGGTCGTTACAACAATGGTATCAGAGCTCTGGTTCGCTCCGAAAACCCAAGGGTCTTCTTCTTTTCTGAGTCTAGCTTCGTTTCACTAGACTTCTATTAGATCAAGTTAGAGGTTCTTTAGCAAAAGTCCGTCACAGCGACCTGACCTGCTCAACCAAGCCAAGGTACGCTTTCTTAAAGCTCAACTAGTTATGAATGGACGATTAGATGAGTAAATGGATGGATGTACATAGATGGATGCATGAATATATGTCGATAATGGATGTATGAGTAGTTGTTGGATGATAAGATTAAGGTGTGCGGACTTTGCATGCCTAAGCATTAGTGCTTGATTGCTTAACTATATGGCTTTTGAATGATGAATTATGTGCTGAACATAGGATTTGCCTGAGAACATAGCCGGACTCATAGGACATACTAATAAGGTCACTTAGAAAGTAAGAAGGGTTATCCCTGCTGTGAGTGAGCTTGTGGTTTAAAGGCTGTTATGGCCTGCGAACATAGCGAATTAGGATAGATAGAAGGCGAGGTGTTCACCCGCCTTTCCAAACGCATGAGGTCGAGCGGGCATGATTTATCGCTTTCCAAGCATGAGATAACTATCCGGAGTGACTGAGGTCCCCGTATATGATGTATTGCCGTTGCAAGAAGATTTATGGGTGTTCGCTTTATAGGATGCCTCCGAGACGTCAGTTTCCCAAGAACCAATGAGTTGATCCACCACTACCTCCTCCTGATAGGAGAATTGAAGAGTTGTTTCTTCGCCAGAACCCGCCGACTTTCGACGGGATGGGAGAACCCGCAAGTGTCGAGCTATGGATCCGAGCTCTAGAAAGGATCTTTGATTTTCTATGGTGTAACGATCAAGAAAGACTAGCCTACATAGCATTCCAGATGACCGGCTCCGCCAACTTTTGGTGGGAGGCCCGAAGGAAGGTGATGGCCCCCGAGCAGTGGGCGAATTACACTTGGGAGCAGTTTAAGGAAGGAGTATACAACAAGTATGTGCCAAAGAGTTATAAGAAGCAGAAGGAGGCCGAATTCTACAACCTCAAGCAGGGAGGAATGTAGTTACTGAGTACGACATGAAGGTTTGTGAGCTCGCAAGGTTTGCGCCAAACCAGGTCAATACGGACGAAAAGATGGCGGAAAAGTTCTGTGCCGGACTGCGGCCAGAAATGAGGATGCCCTTGGCAAGCCATGGAGGGTTAAGCTACACGGAGTCTCTGAGCCGAGCTCTCGACGTTGAGGCTGCGATGCCTGCTGAGCAGCCAGTGGTTACCTCCGCTCCCGTGCCAGCACAGGGGGAAAAGAGAAAGTGGGCAGAAAGTGGAAATCAGTTTCGGAAGAGGCCGTGGCAGGGCCAGCAGCGACCACCAATTCCCCCAAGGTTGAGTATCCCGCCCCCACCTGTCCACTGCCCCGGACTCCGGCCCCATGCCGAAGGTGCAGGCGACCTCATGAAGAAGGGTGCCTTGCGGGCAGCAATGTGTGCTACTCCTGTGGGAAGCCCGGACTCTTCGCCAATCACTGCCCAGTCCGCCAGCCCCGACCAGTGCCAAACCCGAGGACAGTTCAGCCCCCACCTCCTCAACAGCTTCGCGCAATCCAGGGCCAGCCCGGACCCCTTGCGCCCCTCCCGCCTCATGCTCAGCAGTTCAGACAGTATCAACGTCAACAACAGTTTGACGCTAAGGCCAGCTCGTTCAAGCAGCTGCCTACCAAGGATCAGGGTAATCTAGCAGGTATAGGTTCTCTAAGTGGTATGCCTGTTTTAATCCTGTTTGATACCTGAGCCTCGCACTCCTTTGTTGCCAAAGTATGTGTAGTGAACTTAGACTTGCCTATTGAACCTTTAAGAGCTCCACTCAGTGTTGTGTCGCCAGTAGGAGGAAAGCTCGAACTAGGTCGCCAGTGCTCTAACCTTGAGATAACCCTAGGCTCACTTAAGCTTGTAGCTCGGACACTCAATGTTATGCCTTTAGCGGACGTAGATGTAATCCTTGGAATGGACTGGTTAGCCGAGAAATTTGCGGCAATTCAGTGGAAGGAGAGGCGTATCTCATTCCGATTCCCCGGCCAAGAAATGACAGAGTTCCATGGAATCACGATGGGAGGCTGCAAGGCGATAATCTCTGCAACCCAGGACTCGAAATTGATAAGGAAAGGTAGCTCGGCTTACCTTGTGTACCTTAAGTCAAGAGGTTAGGAGGTTCGGCCCAGAATGGAGGATGTTACGGTAGTACAAGAGGTTCCCGACGTGTTTCCTGAGACGCTGCCCGGTTGGCCTCCGAATAGGGAAGTAAAGTTCGCGATCGAACTAGTGCCCGGCTCGGCCCCGGTGTCTAAGGCACCGAATAGGATGGCACCAAAGGAGTTGGAAGAACTCAAGGTGCAGCTGCAAGAGTTGCTAAGCTTAGGATTCATCAGGCCTAGTGTTTCGCCGTGGGGAGCTCCGGTTTTGTTCGTAAAGAACAAAGATGGTTCCATGAGGATGTGTGTAGAGTACCGCAAGCTCAACAAGTTGACGTTGAAGAACAAGTACTCGTTGCCTCGGATCGACGATCTATTTGACCAACTCAGGGGAGCCAGTGTGTTCTCGAAGATCGACCTGCGATCTGGTTATCACCAGTTGAAGGTGCGAGCTGGGGATGTTCCCAAGACCGCGTTACAGACCCGTTATAGCCATTATGAGTTCATCGTCATCCCGTTCGGACTGACCAACGCTCCAGTAGTATTTATGGATTTAATGAATAGGGTGTTTCACCCTTACCTGGACAAGTTCGTCCTGGTCGTCATTGACGATGTGTTGGTGTACTCCAAGAGCCGAGAAGAGCATGAGGATCACTTGAAGGTTGTACTAAGGACGTTAACGGCAGAAAGACTGTTCGCCAAGTTCAGTAAGTGTGAGTTTTGGTTGACCGAAGTAACCTTTCTCGGTGACATTGTGTCTTCTAGAGGGATCCAAGTTGATCCGGCTAAGGTGGAGGTGGTGCAGAATTGGAGGACCCCGACCACCCCAAACGAGATCCGAAGTTTCCTAAGGCTAGCAGGCAATTACAGAAGGTTCATTGAAGGTTTCTCTCGGATAGCTAAGCCCCTCACCTAGTTATTGCACAAGAGTGCAAAGTTCGTATGGTCGCCAGAGTGCGAAGAGAGTTTCAGCGAGCTGAAGAGGAAGTTGACGACCGCGTCTGTTCTCGCTATTCGCGAGCAGAACAAGGAGTATGTGATTTACACTGATGCCTCGAAGAATGGGCTTGGGTGTGTGTTGATGCAAGGAGGAAGATTTATAGCGTACGCGTCGCGACAGTTGAGGCAGCATGAGCATAACTACCCCACCCATGACCTTGAGATGGCTGCTGTTGTGCATGCATTGAAGATTTGGAGGCACTACTTGTATGGAGTTCGGTGTGAAGTATATACCGACCATAAGAGCCTCAAGTACCTCTTTGAGCAGAAGGATCTCAACATGCGGCAAAGAAGATGGCTCGAGTTAGTCAAGGACTATAACTGCGGTATTAATTACCACCCGGGTAAGGCCAACGTAGTGGCGGATGCCCTGAGCCGGAAGAGTTCATCAGAACTCGCGAGTTTTGTCACAAGAGAAGAAGCGCTAGTAAGGGAGCTTGGCAAGATGAAGCTGGAGATTCTTCCTCCACCAAAGACGATTGCTGAAGCGATCTCAATGCTGGCCGTAGAGCCCGACCTAAGACAAAAGGTCATTGAGGCGCAAAGAAAGGACGAGATCCTAGAGGGAGTCCGCCTTCAGATAAGGATGGGAGAGCCCGGACAGTTCCGGGAAGAGGCCGATAATGCTATCACCAAGAATGGAAGGTTGTGCGTGCCACGAAATTATGAGCTGAAGAACGAGATTCTAAGTGAGGCCCACGATACTCCGTACACAGCTCACCCCGGTAACATTAAGATGTACCAGGATTTGAAGAGTAAGTTCTGGTGGGAAGGGATGAAGAGGGAAGTAGCCTCGTACGTGAGGAAGTGCTTAACTGTCAGCAAGTAAAGGCTATCCACCAGCGACCTTATGGGAAGTTGCAACCATTGGAGATCCCTGAGTGGAAGTGGGATCACATTGCCATGAACTTCGTGGCTGGGTTGCCGAGGTCTAGAAGAGGTAGTAATGCAATATGGGTAGTGGTAGATCGTTTGACGAAGAGTGCACACTTTCTTCCCGTCTCCGTGGCTTTTACCTCAGAAAAGCTCGCCCAGCTTTACGTTAGAGAGATCGTACAGTTATACAGAGTACCAAAGTCGATTACCTCGGATAGAGATACTAAGTTCACCTCGAAGTTTTGGAGGAGTTCACAGAAAGAGATGGGAACCAAGCTGAATTTTAGTTCAGCTTACCATCCTCAGTCAGATGGGCAATCAGAGAGGACCATACAAACCCTTGAGGATATGCTGAGATCGTTAGTAATTGACCGAAGCGGCCAGTGGGAGCCTGCCTTACCCTTAGTAGAGTTCGCCTACAATAACAGTTACCAGGCTACTATTGGAATGGCTCCCTACGAAGCCCTTTATGGGAAGAAGTGTTGATCTCCGCTCTACTGGGTTGGAGCAGGAGAAAGGAAGTTGTTAGGCCCTGAAGCGATGAGCGAGATGATCGAGGTGATACATCAGATTAAGGTACGAATGAAGAAAGCTCGCTGAGGGAGATAAGCTTTTTGTAAATGTGTCTCCGTTGAAGGAGATCTTGAGGTTCGGAGTAAAAGGGAAGCTGAGGCCATACTTCATCGGCCCTTATGAGATCCTAGAGGGCCCCGTTGCCTATAGAATAGTCTTGCCACCAAATTTGAGCAACATACAAGATGTTTTCCATGTGTCTCAGCTCCGTAAGTACATGTACGACCTGTTTCACCTAAACGTGCTCCCAATAGAAAGAGATCTAATAGTAGCAAGTGATAAGGTAACCCAAGTCGAATCTCA
>JAOWBJ010008026.1:0-11200 GCA_028566335.1 Monarda citriodora
AGGAAACACAGCTGAAATAACTGATCGATGCTTTCAGCATGTTGAAACTCCTTAAAGAAATCGAACACGCTTTAGATCGTAGATAAGTCATTGAAGAAGGCACGAACGTGGGTATGGAGCGAAGAATGTCGGAAGACCTTCGAACGACTCAAGGCCGCTGTGACGGAAGAACCGGTCCTTGCCCTACCGGACCACACCAAAGAGTACGAGGTGCATACGGACGCGTCGGACTAGGCTATCGGGGGAGTGCTCATGCAAGAGGGGCACCCGGTGGTGTATGAGACCCGAAAGCCCAATGAGGCGGAGCGAAGGTACACGGTGCATGAGAAAGAGATGACCGCGGTAGTGCATTGCTTGCGGACATGGCGACACTACCTTCTCGGGAGTAGGTTCGTGGTCCAGACGGACAATGAAGCCACGAGCTACTTCCAAACTCAAAAGAAGCTGACGCCCAAACAAGCTCTATGGCAAGAGTTCTTGGCGGAGTTCGACTACACGCTCGAGTACAAGCCGGGGGTGACCAATCGTGTAGCCGACGTCCTTAGTCGGAAGGCGGAGCTTGCAGCCATTAGCCAAGCCGAGACGGACATCAAGGCATGGATTCGCGAAGGCTTGGACAAGGACCCGATGGCACGACATATAAAGGATTTTACCAATGAGGGCAAGACTCGACGGTTTTGGATGCGAGACGGGCTACTCTTCACCAAGGGGGACCGCATGTACGTGCCCAAGTGAGGAAGCTTGAGGAGAGATGTGCTAAAGGAGTGCCATGACTCGTTGTGGGCTGGGCATCTAGGGATGCATAGGACGATGGCACTCATGGAGGAGGCATACTACTGACCAAGGATGCGGGAAGATGTTGAGGCATACGTGAGGACGTGTCTCGTGTGCCAACAAGACAAGATCAAACAACAATCACCTAGCGGATTGCTCCAACCATTTTCCATTCCGGAGCACCCGTTTGAGAGCGTGTCCATGGACTTCATCACATGCCTCCCCAAGTCCGACGGATGGGGGTCGATCATTGTGGTGGTGGATCGATTCTCCAAGTATGACACCTTCATTCTTGCACCATCCGACATGACGGCCTTGGAGACGGCTAGGGTGTCCCGAAGATGATCATGAGCAATAGAGACTCGCGCTTCACCGGGAAGTTTTGGTCCGAGTTATTCAAGTTATTAGGCTCCAACTTGGCGTTCTCAATGAGCTTCCACCCGCAAACGGATGGCCAAACGGAGCGGGTCAACGCATTGTTGGAGTTGTACTTGCGGCACTTTGTGAGTGCTAACCAAAAGGATTGGGCGAGACTTTTGGACACGGCGCAATTCTCATACAACCTCCAATGAAGCGAGTCAACGGGTAGGAGTCCGTTCGAGTTGGCGACGGGGAGACAACCTATGACTCCTACCACCTTAGCAACCGGGTATAAGGGGCAAAGTCCGTCGGCCTACACCTTTGCCAAATCACTACACGAAGAGACGAACTTGGCTCGGGCATCCTTGGAAAAGGCCACGAAGAAAATGAAGAAGTGGGCGGACCTTAAGAGGCGAGCGGTCGAGTTCAATGAGGGAGACCGGGTGATGGTGAAGTTGCTCCCTCAACAGTTCAAGAGGCATTCCGGACCGTGCACAAGGGGCTTGTTCGAAGGTACGAGGGACCGTTCAAGATAGTACGATGTGTCGGAAATGTGTCCTACCGTTTGGAGTTGCCGCGCAAGTTGAAGATCCAACCGGTGTTCCATGTGAACCAACTCAAGCCCTACCACGAGGACACGGAGGACCCGACACGAGGAGAGTCAAATCAGGCACCCACGGTCGTAGTAACCTCGTTCGACAAGGATGTTGAAGAGATCATCTCACACCGGGAGGTTCGAAAGAGGGGTGTGCCACCCTATAAGGAGTACTTTGTGAGATGGAAGGGACTACCGGATTCCGAGAGTACTTGGGAGCACGAAGAACATCTATGGCAGTTTCGGAACCGGATCGAGGAGTACCATGCCAAGGTCACGCCGAGGACGGCTTCGACTTAGGCGGGGGAGAATGTGACGTCCCGCTATGCAACGCCCTCAGGACAGAGGCTTACTTGGAAGATTCTGAAATACGCTTGAAGAATCCGACACTTGGTAGAATCTTCCGAAAGAATCTTGTATATAGTAGAGACTTGTAGAATTCTCTAGAATAATGTAGAGTTGTGGAATTCTCTAGTACTTGGGAAGGATCTAGAAAGCCTCCCTCACTTGTATAAATAGGCCTTTGGCCATTCATTGTAATCACAAGTTTTGAAGCAATAAAGAACTCTCAAGCATTCTCTCAAACTTTTGTTGCCTTTCTTGTGTTCTTAGCCAAGCTTGTGGGAAGGTTTCCTAGCTAGTTGGGGCGAGCTAGTCTAGGACCGCGCGGCGTTAGAGGAACTTTGTGCGACACAAGTTTCAGTCCATGACATTACTCTCACTTTCAAGCCCAATAGCCAATGAACCAAAAAATACAAATAATTATAATGATAGTGAGGTAATACTATTATGTCATAAGAATAGCAGATAATTTTTTTTTTCTTTTTTTTTTAAAACACGATGGTCAAGTCTTGGGTGCTTATGTTGAATCCAGAAGAAAAAAAAAATTATCATTCAACGCCAGTCGCAACCATTGTGCAACTAAGAAAGCCATCTAAATACAAAAATGTATACTGAAAAAAACATACAAAAGACCCAAGTTAGAAGCAGTATTCTGAAGATTCAGGACCTCCCTCTCCCTCTCTCTATCTCTCTCTACCGGAATAGGGAAAAAGAAAACAATGAAAATACAAACATAAATCCTAAATCAAGTTATGGTTGCACAATGAAATATCTGTCACAACTAATTAACTACATGAACAAGTCTTAAGTCTCATCTCCGTGCAGATCTTATTCAGCCTTGCTGTCTCTGCACTTTATCTTCTATACAAAGTATCTTCATTCGTCCATTCGGGGAATTGATCGATAGCCTTAGAGATTGAATTTGCATGAATTGACCGATAAAGATTGAATTTGCATGAATTGATCGATAGCCTTAGAGCGGCTAGGGTTTACGTAAAAGAGAGAGACGAGAATTTCTTGAGAAAAATAAGAATTGTATTCATTAAGTTTCTCATGACTCGATCTAATGGGATTCCATATATATATATATATAGAATCCCCTGCTTGATTCGACTATACGACTTGTGAAAGAATCAAGAAGAAAACCCAAGAAGATGACTCTCTAATCTATTACAGAATAAAATAATAAGAAGAAGAATATCTAGAATAAATAAAAGATAAGCTCAAATAAGAGATAAGCTTAGAAGGAAATATAATATTTGAATCTTGTAGGCTTGATCTTGTTTCTCACAGGACGTGAATCACTTTGGCTAATGGGTTCCGACTCGGGCTGGGCCGTGCTCGTGTCACGGGCTGTAGTTGACGTGTCCGCATGGGCCGTGCATGGCGAGGCCCTATCAACTCCCCCACCCATGGAAGTCACCTTGTCCTCAAGGTGAAGATGAGGATACTCCCGGCGTAACATAGAGACGGGTTCCCACGAAGCTTGCGAAGAAGACCATTGTACTAACCATTGCTCATATGGCACGCGATCGACGAGCACGACACATTCGGCAGTGGCGCGAACGGGAGTATCAAGTGGCCGATGCTGATCAATTGATGACGGCAATTGGTGTGCGGCAACACTGTGAACAAAAGGTTTTAGAAACGACACATGAAAAACATCATGGATCCTACTATCCACGGGAAGTCGAAGGCGATACGCCACTTTGCCAATACGCTCAAGCACTTCGTAAGGACCATAAAAACGGCAACTCAATTTATAAGAACTCGGACGTGCAATGCTATGTTGCCGTTATGGTTGGAGGCGAAGAAGAACCAAATCGCCAACTTTAAACCCAAGGTACTTCCGATGCTTATTAGCAGATTCTTGCATGAGGCGCTGAGCGTGGCCAATACGCTGCTTTAAGACACGAAGGAGAGATTCACGTTCAGCCAACAGGTCCGCCACACTGCTATTAGTCGAAGGGCGGCTATAAGACCGAAATAAATTCGGTGGTTCGCGCCCATACAGAGCTTGAAACGGAGACATTCCAATGCTGATATTAGTCGTGCAGTTGAGGGCAAGCTCGGCCCAAGGAAGGAGGTCAAACCATCATGAAGGACGCTCGTGAGCAAACGAGCGAAGGTACTGCTCCAGGGCGCGATTCGTGACCTCCGTTTGTCCATCGGTCTGAGGGTGATAAGCTGTAGTGAATTGTAGTTTCGTGCCACTCAGAACCAACAGCTCGTTCCAAAATTCGCTCATAAATATCGGATCACGATCCGAAAGTTGGCGGGCTGGAAATCCGTGAAGCTTCACAACTGCGTTAACAAAGAGCTTCGCGACCGCCGGGGCGTCAAAACCTGTCTTCAAAGCACCAAAATGAGAATATTTAGATAAACGATCAATGACAACCATTACCGCAGTAAAACCATGAGAAGGAGGTAAGCCGACAATAAAGTCCATGGACGTCGAACCATATCAGGAATCAGAAGGGGCTGGAGCAGGCCGTTCGGCTTATCCCGAACGTATTTGGTCGTTTGACATGTAAAGCATGATGCGACAAAATCCCGGACGCCGCGTCGCATGCCCGGCCAGAAGAAAGAAGTGGCGACCCGAGCAAATGTCCGTCGTTCGCCAGGATGTCCGGCTGATTTGGCGGCATGGCACTCATGCAGAATAGGAGTGCAAGCCGCGGATGAACGACTCAAATAAATCTGAGTCTTGAAGAACAGCATGCCGTCGGCCGAAGATATATGTGGTGGAGCCTTGCCGTTCTCGATGGCGTCATGTAGATTCAGAAGATCGGGAAAGGTGAGGTTTTCTTGTTTAATAGTCTCCAACAGCTGAGGGACGGGGCAAGCGAAAAGCTGAAACTGCTCGGCCATATCCGGATCGGCGTCTTTGCGAGATAGTGCGTCGGCGACTCTGTTTGACGCGCCGGACTTATACTTTATCGTAAAGTTAAAGCCCATGAGCTTGCGGACGTAGAATTGCTGGTCTGGAGTCTGTACAATCTGAGACAATAAATCCTTCAAACTCCGCTGGTCACTCCGGATAACAAACTGGCGGCCCAACAAGTACTGCCTCCATTTCTATACGGCTTCGACTATAGAGTATAATTCCTTGTGATACGTGGAGGAAAGACGTCGACGCGGACCGAGCTTCTTGCTGAAATAGGCAATGGGATGTCCGTGCTGCTTAAGGACTGCGCCGATTCCATAGTCGCTGGCGTCGGTCTCCACAACGAAAGGCTCGTTAAAATTTGGAAGCCGCAAGACCGGGATTGTGCTCATGGCCGATTTCAAAGCCTCAAAGCTGGCAGATGCGGCATCGAACCATAGAAAACCGTCCTTCTTAAGCAATTCCGTGAGGGGCGCGACGATAATGGAGTAATTTTTAACGAATCACTGGTAATAACCCGTAAGACTGAGAAAACCTCAAAGTTGCTTCGCGGAAGTAGGTTGTGGCCAAGCAAGCATAGCATCCACCTTTGAGGAGTCTGCGCGTAGTGCACCATCCGAAATGATGTGGCCGAGATACTCGATAGTGGTGACATCAAAAGCGCATTTCGAACTCTTTAAATAAAAGGAGTCTAGAGAATGGAGAGCACCTGGCGAAGGTGCTCAATATGCAGCTGCATGTCCGGACTGTAGACAAGAATGTCGTCGAAGAAGACGATAACAAAGTGACGCAAATGCTCACGAAAGATAGCGTTCATCGCAGCCTGAAAAGTGGAAGGTCCGTTCGTGAGTCCGAACGGCATAACTAAGAACTCATAATGGCCGTCATGAGTTCGAAAAGCGGTTTTGTGAACATCCTCCGCGTGCATTCAAATTTGGTGGTATCCCGAGCGAAGGTCTAACTTTGAAAATACGCGGGGTGCGTGTAACTCATCAAACAATTCGTCGGCCGTTGGAATAGGAAAATGATCCGGTGTAGTGGCTGCATTAAGGGCTCTGTAATCGACACAGAACCGGAAAGTGCCGTCTTTCTACGAACCAACAAGACTGGCGAAGAAAAAGCACTAATACTGTGTTGGATCACCCCTTCTGTGAGCATTTCCCGAACTTGTCTTTCAATCTCCGTTTTCTGGAAGTAGGGATATCGGTATGGGCGGACATTGACGGGCTTGGCGAGAGGTGCGAGGTGAATGCGATGGTCCCAATGCCGAGATGGTGGAAGGGATGTAGTCGTCGCAAAGACACTCGCGATTGCCTCCAAAACCGATGCGAGTTGTGGATGATCGGGAATGGCTTCCTGGTCTCGATCCGCTGTGGGGGACGAGAGAGCGATCAACTCATAAATATCGGTTGTGTCATCGGAAGAAAGTATCTGGACAAGAGCGTTGTAAGAGACGGGTGTTGGCGGTGTATCCTCGCCCTGGAGTACTACACGCTGATCTCCCCAATTGAACTTCATAGTCAAAGTTCGATAATTCTTTGTAACCTCGCCAAGATCTTGGAGCCATTGAACACCAAGAATCACGTCCGGTCCCGCCACTTGCAGCACGAACAAGTCGATGTCAAACCGGTGACCCTGCAGAAAGATAAGAGTACGTAAACAAGAATAATTGCAACGCAAGGAAGCGTCGTTGCCCACAAAAACGCGAAATGGCATGATAGGTGTGACAGTGAGACTTAGCTTTTCCGCGACGGCGGGCTTGATGAAGTTATGAGTGCTGCCGCCGTCGATCAACACCGAGACTTTGCAATCCGAGATTGAACCAATGAGGCGTATAGAACGTGGCTGGCTCTTCGGATTTATAGCGAGGACAGTGGAGACATCTCCTGAGATAAGCATATTGGACGCATCAAGGTCAGCCTCGGCTTCTTCTTCTGGATCGACGATATCATCATCATCATCATCTGCTCCCATCAAAGCATAAAATTTCTTTGCGCACACATGATTGCGTGAATATTTCTCCAGGCAGTACCAACATTCCCCGCGCTTATTCTTTTCCGCGCGCTCCGCAGCAGTAACACGGATGATCGGATAATCCCGAGGAGTGCCATCACGTGTGGAACGTCCCGAAAACTGCTGGGAAGGTCGAGCAGTCTCGGTCTGGCGTGCATGAGGTGGTGTATATTTTGAAGCGGAGACCGGTGTGCGCTGCTCGGAAAGTCTGGGCAGTGGCGACCCCATAGAAGTCCGCGTGGAGAGGCTTCCGGTGACCTGCTTCGCGACTGCCATGACGTCACTAAGAGATGCGGGCCGGCGGGTGAGCAAGTCAGCCTTCAAGGAAAGGTTGAGACCGGCAATAAATAGCGATGTGAGTGTATCATCGCCAATGTTTCCGACCTTGGGGAGAATAGATTCGAAGGAGGCAAGATAATCATCCAAAGTAGAAGTCTGTCGAAGAGAAGCTAGTCGGCCCACGTAGTCTTCGTACAAGTCGGGATCAAAACGCAGTTTAATATCCATCAAGAAATCCTCCCACGTCTTACCCTTGTTGTTCGTTTCCCAATAATTAAACCATTTTGCGGCTGCGTCGTCGAGCAAGAATTCAGTTAAATATAACCGATCGACCAAGGGCGTGAAAGAGTGGTTGTAATACTTCTGGATACGTTTGATCCAGAGTGTGACGTTCTCACCATCAAAGCGAGGGGGGTCGAGTTTCAACTTCGGCCAATTGTCGGCATCGTGAGCAGCGGGTTTGACAGTCTGTGAAGGTGGGATCGACCAGCCGCGTGAGGGTGTGAGGGACGACTCCGGTTGTGTGCGGTTCAATTTATCCATTCCAGCGAGAAGCTTCTGCATACTGTCTTCGAGTTGCTTGTTGATTTGCGACTGCTCTCGCGCGAATGCTTCTTGATCAAACTTGTTGATCATCAACTTTTTGTCATACGCAGCCAAACGACTCTGGAGGTCGAAGAGCATGTTACCGAGCTCTTGGACAGAGTACTCGGTGTTGGACGCCGTTTGGGATGGTGTGCCGTCGGATGTCGGCATGACGAGTAATGGAGGAAGAGATCGAAACGGGAGCACCAATTGATAGAGTCTTTCGTCGATAAAGATTGAATTTGCATGAATTGATCGATAGCCTTAGAGCGGCTAGGGTTTACGTAAAAGAGAGAGACGAGAATTTCTTGAGAAAAATAAGAATTGTATTCATTAAGTTTCTCATGACTCGATCTAATGGGATTCCATATATATATATATATAGAATCCCCTGCTTGATTCGACTATACGACTTGTGAAAGAATCAAGAAGAAAACCCAAGAAGATGACTCTCTAATCTATTACAGAATAAAATAATAAGAAGAAGAATATCTAGAATAAATAAAAGATAAGCTCAAATAAGAGATAAGCTTAGAAGGAAATATAATATTTGAATCTTGTAGGCTTGATCTTGTTTCTCACAGGACGTGAATCACTTTGGCTAATGGGTTCCGACTCGGGCTGGGCCGTGCTCGTGTCACGGGCTGTAGTTGACGTGTCCGCATGGGCCGTGCATGGTGAGGCCCTATCAGCTCGACATATGCATGTCTTCTTTATTCTGTTCCAGGCTGGCATAACCAGGCGCTTCAGGCGCGAGCACCTGTATCAGCGTAGATCATATCATTTATTTATAAATAAAATGAAAGATCAAAAATGTCATATTCAAGTTTATCTCAAGATACTAACATAGATCCCTATAGTTTCATATTGGTTCCATCGTCCCATCGTCTCTTGCCAAGGGTCAATCGTTTCTCCAATTCAATAAAACATCTAAAAATCAAGAACATATGAAAATACAATACATTCCTAATTAGATACTTGAGTGAGATACAAAGTGAAGCAACGGTACTCAAATCAAGTGATGGGCCATTCACTAACATTCTACATAAAAAAGATGCAAAATAAAGTCTTTATCACATTTCAGCCTTTCAATTGTCATGAAAGAGTTTCATGTGATTTCGTCTGCTGCCTTGCATTTGGCCATCGGAAACTACTCTAATCATCAATTATGATTGGTTACATAAATACATTCATGATAAGAAAAAATATACACATACCAAACACAATAAAAATAAAAATAAAAATAGCTGGTGACTTACCTTTCAGCTGTATATGTTAGTTGGTCGTCGCCGACATACATACTGTAATGAAAAATCAGGGTTACAATGTTTCCGCAGCTGAGATTAAGAGCAGTCTTCAAGACCTGCGTAAATGCTTTATCAGACCGACCATCCACTTACACATCTGGCTCCAACGGGATCTTGATGAAGTTCGACTTTAGCAACGATAAGTCGAGGTTCCTCCAAAGCAAAGGGTCACATGCCGCCATTCTCCACGTGTGACATACATGAGCAACTCCAGAGGTCAGCTCAAATATGTCCAGATTCTGGAAAATCTTAACCATGATATCAATATCCACGTCCTCCCATCTTCTAATCGAAGAATACGTATCCTCCATAACCCACTTTATGGAGATTCCTCAAACACAACATGTCTTATAGCTTACAAAGACCTAGAAAGAAACAAGAAACTAATGAACAAGATGATTCTGGGAATTAGCTAGCACATCAATCTCATCCTTCACACATTTTAGTTCCAACAGGAGCTCAAAAACAAAATTATTTCTTGTACCAAACCCAACAAAATAAAGTTAAGATATTGAATCCTCAAACTTGAAAATTGAGAGGGAACTTTCCCTGAAATCTGGTAAAATTATGAACTTTCACTAAGAATTCTGGGAGAATTATAAACTTTCCCTGAAATCTGGTAAAATTATGAACAACGAGGCAGAATTACATTCAAATCAAAACTAAGTAATGACAGCCCAGAAGAAGGGCAAATACAATACAAATAACATTTCTTGATTCTTGAGCAAATTCACCACAATCTCACAACACACATGAATTTATATTCCAAAAAAAGAAAACCATTCCCAAATTTAAACACGCGGTGCAATTATCATGGAATTAGGCGAAAAGGCACACACAAAAACAAACCATAAGAAGCACCAATCGTTCGTTATCCGGATCAAACACAATCTGCATCTCAATTATTGAAGAAAATTCTCAACTGACACCAGCGCCCAAAAGAAAAGGTAAACCATCAATCAAAGATCTCACCCGGTGGCAGAGAGTCACCCCTTAGTAAGGGGTGGCTCAAGCCCACCCCATCCCAATTTTTTTTTTTTGTATTTTTGCTCTTATAAAATGATGATTATATTGTATATTATGTATAATTTAATGTATCAGCCTATGCTAGTATATAGATTTTGTTTCTCAAATTCCGAACACAGAACTTCAGTCCCCGGTATCGAAATTTTCTGACTCCGCCGCTGATCCCACTTTTGATTCAACATTCCAGGAAATGCAAAACTTGGATGAACCAAAAGTAGAAAACGGGGAATTAAGCAAAAGATGCTGCGAAATTGAAGGCGTACCTGTGTTTTAGGGATCTGTGCGTATATCGGTTTATACTTTATTCTAATGATATCAGCCTGTCTGAAATTTCTCCCATTGGTTATTCTACTTCACTCTTGATAATTTCTTGTTCATTTTGAAGAAATTCAGGTAGCATTAGAAAGCATTTCTAGTGCGAATGAGATTAGGATTTAGGAGAGAGAATATGATTCCGAAATGAAATTGAAAAGACTGCAAACGCCCTCACTTCATCTAAATATAAATATAACGAACACGACAACCAACTTTTTACAGTCCTATATATTTACTACCTCAATCTTGTTAAATTATATAAATTAATAAAAATGAAATTTATAATTGTAATTAATTTGGAATAGAGAAAATTAATTATACGTAAATTCTGACACTAAAAGCTGGCCGTCAAAGCAATTATTCTTAATTTTTTAACAATAATTACTTCTACAACAACAACAACAACAACAAAGCCTTATTCCCAAACTAGTTGGGGTCGGCTAAGATGAACCAAACGATAGACCAAAAAACTCGAAGGGAGAAGATAAAAGAGAAAAGAGTACAGATAAGAGAAGAGAAGAAGGGAAGAAGGGGGAGAGGAAAAGAGGGAAAGAGAAGAAAAGAGAAAGAATGGGAGAGGAAAAGAGAAATAAAAAAGAGTACGTACTAAAACATAAAACCTATATCTACAGCTCTCTATCCAGGTTCAGCTACTCGAATCCCCCTCCTCCACTCTGTCCTATGTAGAGCTAGACTATCATCCAGGTCTCTCGCTAT
>JAOWBJ010008135.1:0-11197 GCA_028566335.1 Monarda citriodora
CATGTCAATAGTCCGTTTGGGCCCGAAAAATTAACTGGGTCTGGTCACTTTTTACTATTTCATCATGTAATTTTTTCTCTACCTTTCCCATGTTAGTTTTACTACCCCTTTTTTTTATTATTATTATTCAACCTTCTCCACATAACATATCATGCATCACTTATCCTTATATATATACCAAACGAACCTTTATAGTTCACGAGGGCATGGAGTGGCAAGTATTGTTTCTACTTTAATTTGCTCTTTGTTCATTAATTATATATAGAAGTGTTTGAGATGGTAACTAATATTTTGGTTGCAGATATAATTAAAATTTAGAAAGGGAGCTTTCTTCTGTCCAGCCATGGGAGGCAGTAGGATTTGATTTGCTGCCGAATCATTCATCCAAATATAGAGTAATTAACTTGAGTTATAATTTAACTCTGTAACTGAGTGAATGATTCGGGAGGTAAGTTGAATCTTAAGCTTCTCATTCTTGGACTGAAGGGAGCTCCCTTTCCTAGCTTGTTGTATAATACTAGTAAATATAACGTTAAACGAATGATTTTAATAAATTATTTAATTTTTTTATATTTTTTTAATAATAATTGCAATCTATGTGTTGATTTTTTTTTTTCGAATTATCGCCGGCCGCTTGGCGATCTTACGATTTCCCATTTATTTTTATTCTATTCCGTTAGTTGTCTTTGTCGTTGTTCTTTTGGTCCGATTAGTTTTTGCAGGAATTGTCTCTCACCGCCGGATGTTAAGTGAATACCTCAACAAGTATACCAAGATGATGAGATTTGGAGAAAGGGGATCGGAAGGACTTGGAGAAGGAGATGGAGACGTAGAAATTATAGAAAAGAAAAGATAAGAAGGAAAGAGAGAAACGGAAGGAAAGGAAAAAAATAGAATTAGGAAAAGATAACTTTGATGATGATTCTTCTTCTTCTTGTTCTTTCTTCAAACTAAGCATGCATACATATGTATACTACTAGCCCTTATTACAATAACTACTACTAAAAAGAACGACCACTTCCACCTCATGCACGTCGCCAACTTCTCCTCCATACTCGTTCGGTGCCGATTTGCTTTGAATCGAGGGAAATGATTTGGTTGTTCCGCTTGATAAGGAAAGAAACGAATTTGGATGGTAAGTTAGGGGGACCCACTCTCGGTGACGATATGGAATATGTGATCTTTCAGACTCAATTGGCCGTGCATGGAAAAACTGGTGAGTCAGCTCCGCAATTGCCGAATACAGACTTGATGATGGAAGAATCGATTTCGGCTCTAAGAGGTGTTTGGCTAAGCTTATAAACAACATATAAGTAAACATTTTTTATAATTATAATAATAACTTATAAGCTTAGTCAAATAGTAGTACTATTGTAGAGAAGGTCGAGAAGATCCAGAAGCATCGAGTGAAGAAGCACGAGATTCTTCCAGAAATGACGAGCATGAAGTCGTAGAAGCGTGAGGAAGAAGGCGGTTAGGAATTAGTTACACACGTGGATTGATACGACACCGTCTAGTAGCTTTCCGTGTAACTAATTAAATCGTGTTTTCATCATATTACGTTTTATCAGTTACGTAGCCTACATCTTGTATAAATAAGCTCAGATGAGCAAGTGTATTAGCTGATGAGATTCAATGTATCTGTACTCATTCTCCAGAAATCATTCATCAATATACAGAACTTTCTCTCTCAAATCCTACACATTTGCGATGAGTTTTTGCTGATTCTACATGGTACCAGAGCCAACTATTGGCGAAAATCGAGATCCATAGCAGTCGATCTTCGAGCAGAATCCGATGGGAAAGAAAAAAGGAAACCAGTGGACAGAACTTTTTAAGGAAGGTCCTGGATCAACCTCCAGGATGAACGATGAAGAACCAAAAGGAGAAATGTATGCTCATGAAGAAGGAGGACCGGATCCGCACGAAGAATTGTATGGATACATCCAGCAGGAGATCAAGGAGATGCTTCACCTTCAGAACGCCGACCACCCGGGCATGCAGCTCGTGTCCATACCTTTGAATGGCACGAATTTCTATCAATGGAGCAGATCGGTAAGAAGAGCACTCTCCGCTCGAAGCAAAATGGAGTTTCTGGACGGGAGCTTTCCACAGCCGCCGCCAGGTTCGAAGTTCTATAAACCATGGCTAAAGACAGACCTCACAATCTCAAATTGGATTACTAATTCAATGACAAGTGACATAGTAAAGGCATTCAATCACCTAGACTCTAGTCAAAAACTTTGGGAGGCTCTGAATAGGAGGTTGGGAAGGACTAATGGGCCAAAAATATACAAATTGCAGAAGGAAATTTATGGATTCAGGCAGGGAGATTTGGATGTTATGATGTACTTTAATGGTTTAACCGCATTATGGAGCGAGCTAGATATGATCATGCCTAGTATCAGCTGTGTTTGTGAAGCGGAGGCCAAATATGAAGAGAGAAACAGCCAGCAACGCATGCTGCAATTTCTCGTAGGATTGAAGGAAGAATTCGACCAAGTGAGACAACAAATACTACTTATCGAGCCACTGCCCTCATTGGAGAAGGCGTATAGTATGGTCATTCAAGTAGAGGACCAAATGAAACTGAGTGCAGAGACAAGTGATACACCCCCAAGGATGATGTTACAACTTGGAAGACAACAACCTCAATTCAGAAATCAATATCAAGGGAGTGATCCAAAGAAGGGTTTTCAAAGAAGACTAACCAAGGATGAAAGAAGGAGGCTGAAGTGTAGCCACTGCTTAGAGAGTGGACACGAGGCTCACGAGTGTTTTAAGCTCCACGGGTATCCGGAGTGGTATAAGAAGCTCAAGGAAGAAAGGGGTATGGGCAGAATAAACTACATGGAAGAAAAGGGCTATGGTGATGAAGTAGATGCAGGATCGGAGTGTGGGAAGACTTGCAGTGATAGCTTACCGGATATTGGGAAGCTCGTACAAGCCGAGATTGCAAAGTGCCTTGGCAACCTCGGGAGAAGAGAGTCAGCAACAACTCAAGGAGGATCAAGTCAGCAAGTACTCAACAGCGTACATAAAGGAGCAGAAATGGAGACACCATTTGATGGGCATTACACGTTCGGCGTCTTGCCAAGCATGACGCGGAGCTATTGGATTGTAGATTCGGGAGCAAGTACGCATGTATGCTACGACGCTGACATGATGTCCACAACCTACAAATTGAGAGAGCCAGTCAGTGTGACCCAGCCCGACGGATCAATGAAGATGGTAACACATGGAGGTGATGCTCGTGTGACCAAGGATATTTTCCTCTCGAAGGTACTCCTAATTCCCGAATTTACCAACAATCTTCTATCTGTGGCTCAGTTGATAAAAGATGCCAACGTAAAATTCACATTCATGCCCACTCACTGCATTATTCAAAGCCAAGAAAACAATAGGATTGTGGGAGTTGCTAGGATGATTAATAACCTTTATGTTATTGACATTGTGGTGGAAAAATTTTTCTGTAACCTTTTCGATCCTCGGGAAATGTCGATCAAGGAGTGGCATATCTTCATGGGCCACCCCTCTCTGACCACCCTTAAACACATGCAATGGATAAATAAGCGGTTTAGCAATGATGTTGTTAAGGAGATTGAGGAATGCGAAGTGTGCTTGAAGGTAAAGCAGCCACGTGAAGCCTTTCCTGTACTGAACAGACGTAGTGACAAACTCTTCGACCTTGTTCATATGGACATATGGGGTCCGTACTCGGCACACAACGTGGGAGGCAGCAGATACATGCTCACCATAGTCGAGGATCACAGTCGGATGTTATGGACATACGTCATGAGCAACACTGAGAAGGTTTATCAACTAATACAAGGGTACATACGGATGATACAGACGCAATTCGGACAGACAATCAAGGCCATTCGATCCGATAACGGACCAGAATTCACAAGCATCATATTCACAAATATGCTGGAAGACTTTGGGATACTTCACCAAAGATCTTGCACTTACACACCTCAACAAAACGGGGTCGTGGAAAGGAGGCATCGTACGTTTCTAGATGCCGCAAGAGCTCTAATGTTTCAGAGCTCCCTACCGATGAAGTTCTGGCCCTACTCACTTCTAACGGCAACGTGGATGCGAAATCGAATTCCAACAGCATTATTGGGGTGGAAAACCCCATATGAGGTCCTTTTTGGCAAACCCCCTGACCTTAGCATCTTGAGGCCATTCGGATGTTTGGCATTCGCAGTGTTGCTTACTCCTCACAAAAATAAGTTCGATCCGAGGAGTACCAAGTGTGTGTTTTTAGGATACGATCAACACTACAAAGGTTTTCTTCTCTATGACTTAACAAGTCATAAGATCTTCACCTCGAGGGATGTAAATTTTTTTCCTCACACGTATCCATTCTCTGTGAAATCAGGTGCTACTCATCATGAAACACCTCTACCTATGGTGCCTATGGTGGAAGATCAGATTGACGCCCATGATGAGCAGCCCATAACAGAACCTGGCCAAGGGCAAAGCACATACACACAACCAACAAAAACAGATCAGTTGGTGCCCAGAAAGAGTACTAGAACTCGCAGAACTCCTGCTTGGATGGAGGATTTTGTGGGCAATCTTCACAACATAAACACCATTCCAGTGGCTAGTAATTCACTCTCCCCACCAACATTTCCATATGTTATCTCTTCGTTCTTGAAACCAGAAGCCACTAAATATCTTTTTAATATATCGGGTGTCACAGAACCAGCCAGCTACACTGAAGCAAGCAAATCCCCTCCCTGGATCAAGGCCATGGAGGCAGAATTGGATGCACTCGAGTCCAATGGCACTTGGGAATTGGTACCACTTCCAAAAGGTAAGAAAACTATTGGATGCAAGTGGACTTTTAGGATTAAATATGCTCCATCTGGAGAGATAGATAAGCTAAAAGGAAGACTCGTAGCAAAAGGATTCACACAAAAAGAGGGAATAGATTATCGTGAGGTTTTTTCCCTGGTGGCTAAGAATGTTACAATTCAAATCCTTTTCACATTAGCTGCATCTAATAGCTGGCCAATTTACCAAGTTGACGTTAACAACGCCTTCCTACATGGGTTCCTACATGACGAGATATACATGACTCCCCCACCAGGTTATAAAAAGGCGAAGCAAGGCGAGGTATGTAAGCTGATCAAAAGCTTGTATGGGCTCAAGCAGGCCTCCCGGGAATGGAATCAAGAGTTTACGAGGGTGTTGCTCGACAAAGGCTTTCATCAGTCCTCAAACGATCAGTGCCTCTTCACAAAAGGATCAGGTACTAACTTCATTTTCCTTCTAGTCTATGTCGACGACATGCTAATTACGGGGACTGATGTCGATGGTATGACTCAACTTAAAAAGGATTTGCATGACATTTTCACCATAAAAGACCTAGGGGAAGCCCATTACTTCTTGGGTATCGAGATACTACGGGGGGGTTCCGGGATAGTACTCAACCAGAGAAAATACACAGTTGACCTTATTGAATCAGTAGGTATGAGTGGATGCTCAAGTGTGTCAACCCCCTTCCCTGTTGGGCTCCAACTGAAATCATCAGGTTCATCTCCCATGAAGAACCCTGATATGTATCGCCGTTGAGTAGGAAAACTCTTATACCTAAACCTAACAAGACCTGATCTATCGTATGCTTCCCAGCAATTAAGCCAGTACGTGGCAAACCCAACAGAGGAACACTTTCATGCAGCCATGCATGTAGTTAAATACCTCAAAGGAACACCCTCCCTTGGCCTACTCTACCCATGCCGCAATAGCTTAAACCTTGTATCATACTCTGACGCTGACTATGGGAATTGTCCCGACACACGCAAGTCCCTCACCGGATACTGTATCTTCTTAGGATCTGCAATGGTTTCATGGAAATGTAAAAAGCAAAATACAGTATCCGCATCGACCGCAGAAGCAGAGTACAGAGCGATGAGTGTCACGGCAAGAGAGCTACAATGGCTCTCCTATCTACTGCAGGATTTCCATGTATCAGTCCCTCAACCCATTCCACTTCATTGCGATAACATCGCAGCTATTTATATCACGAGAAATGCCGTATTCCACGAGCGAACAAAACACATCGAGGTGGATTGTCATATAGTCCGAAACTTATACCTGAAGAACTTCATTGTTCCATCTCATGTAGGCACTTCAAATCAACTTGCGGACCTCTTCACCAAAGGACTCAACGGACCACAGTTTAGAAGGTTTTTGTCCAAGATGGGTTTGTTTGATTTTCACCAAGCCCATCTTGCGGGAGGGTGTAGAGAAGGTCGAGAAGATCCAAAAGCATCGAGTGAAGAAGCACGAGATTCTTCCAGAAATGACGAGCATGAAGTCGCAGAAGCGTGAGGAAGAAGGCGGTTAGGAATTAGTTACACACGTGGATTGATACGACACCGTCTAGTAGCTTTCCGTGTAACTAATTAAATCGTGTTTTCATCATATTACGTTTTATCAGTTACGTAGCCTACATCTTGTATAAATAAGCTCAGATGAGCAAGTGTATTAGCTGATGAGATTCAATGTATCTGTACTCATTCTCCAGAAATCATTCATCAATATACAGAACTTTCTCTCTCAAATCCTACACATTTGCGATGAGTTTTTGCTGATTCTACATGGTACCAGAGCCAACTATTGGCGAAAATCGAGATCCATAGCAGTCGATCTTCGAGCAGAATCCGATGGGAAAGAAAAAAGGAAACCAGTGGACAGAACTTTTTAAGGAAGGTCCTGGATCAACCTCCAGGATGAACGATGAAGAACCAAAAGGAGAAATGTATGCTCACGAAGAAGGAGGACCGGATCCGTACGAAGAATTGTACAGGTACAACCAGCAGGAGATCAAAGAGATGCTTCACCTTCAGAACGCCGACCACCCGGGCATGCAGCTCGTGTCCATACCCTTGAATGGCACGAACTTCTACCAATGGAGCAGATCAGTAAAAAGAGCACTCTCCGCTCGAAGCAAAATGGAGTTTCTGGACGGGAGCTTTCCACAGCCACCGCCAGGTTCGAAGTTCTACAAACCATGGCTAAAGACAGACCTTACAATCTCAAATTGGATTACTAATTCAATGACAAGTGACATAGTAAAGGCATTCACTTTGGGAGGCTTTAAATAGGAGGTTGTGAAGAACTAATGGACCAAAAATATACAAATTGCAGAAGGAAATTTATGGATTCAGGCAGGGGGATTTGGATATTTTGATGTACTTTAATGGTTTAACCGCATTATGGAGCGAGCTAGATATGATCATGCCTAGTATCAGCTGCGTTTGTGAAGCGGAGGCCAAATATGAGGAGAGAAATAGTCAGCAACGCATGCTGCAATTTCTCGTAGGATTGAGGGAAGAATTCGACCAAGTGAGACAGCAGATATTACTCATCGAGCCACTGCCCTCATTGGAGAAGGCGTATAGTATGGTCATTCAAGTGGAGGACCAAATGAAGCTAAGTGCAGAAACGAGTGATGCACCTCCAAGGATGATGTTACAACTTGGAAGACAGCAACCTCAATTCAGAAATCAATATCAAGGAAATGACCCAAAGAAGGGTTTTCAAAGAAGATTAACCAAGGATGAGAGAAGGAGGCTGAAATGTAGCCACTGCCTAGAGAGTGGACACGAGGCTCACGAGTGTTTTAAGCTCCACGGATATCCGGAGTGGTATAAGAAACTCAAGGAAGAAAGGGGTATGGGCAGAATAAACTACATAGAAGAAAAAGGCTATGGTGATGAAGCAGACGCTGGATCGGAGTGTGGGAAGACATACAATGATAGCTTACCGGATATTGGAAAGCTCGTCCAAGCTGAGATTGCAAAGTGCCTTGGCAACCTCGGGAGAAGAGAGTTAGCAACAACTCAAGGAGGATCAAATCAGCAAATTTAGCAGTGTACAGAAAGGAGCAGAAATGGAGACACCATTCGATGGACACTTCACGTTTGGTGTCTTGCCAAGCATGACGAGGAGTTATTGGATCGTAGATTCGGGAGCAAGTACGCATGTATGCTACGACGCTGACATGATGTCTACAACCTACAAACTGAGAGAGCCAGTCAGTGTAACCCAACCTGATGGATCAACAAAGATGGTAACACACGGAGGTGATGCTCGTGTCACTAAGGATATTTTCCTCTCGAAGGTACTCCTAATCCCCGACTTTACCAACAATCTTCTATCTGTGGCTCAGTTGATAAGAGATGCCAATGTGAAGTTCACATTCATGCCCACGCATTGCATTATTCAAAGTCAAGAAAACAATAGGATTGTGGGAGTTGCTAGGATGATTAATAACCTTTATGTTATTGACATCGTGGTTGAGAAATTTTTCTGTAATCTCTTTGATCCTCGAGAAATGTCGATCAAAGAGTGGCATATTTTCATGGGGCACCCATCTCTGACCACCCTTAAACACATGCAAGGGATAAACAAGCGGTTTAGTAGTGATGTTGTTAAAGAGATTGAAGAATGCGAAGTGTGCTTGAAGGCAAAGCAGCCACGTGAATCCTTTCCTGTATTGAACAGACGTAGTGACAAGCTCTTCGACCTTGTTCACATGGACATATGGGGTCCGTACTCGGCACATAACGTAGGAGGCAGCAGATACATGCTCACCATAGTGGAGGATCATAGTCGGATGTTATGGACATACGTCATGAGCAACACGGAGAAAGTCTATCAACTAATACAAGGATACATACGGATGATACAGACACAATTCGGACAGACAATCAAGGCCATTCGATCCGACAACGGACCAGAGTTCACAAGCATCAGATTCACAACCATGCTAGAAGACTTTGGGATACTTCACCAAAGATCTTGTACTTACACACCCCAACAGAACGGGGTCGTGGAGAGGAGGCATCGTACGTTGCTAGATGCCGCAAGAGCTCCAATGTTTCAGAGCTCCCTACCGATGAAGTTCTGGCCCTATTCGCTTCTAACGGCAACTTGGATGCGAAATCGGATTCCAACAGCAATATTGGGGTGGAAAACCCCATATGAAGTCCTTTTTGGCAAACCTCCTGACCTAAGCATCTTGAGGCTATTCGGATGTTTGGCATTCGCAGTATTACTTACTCCTCACAAAAATAAGTTCGATCCAAGAAGCACCAAGTGCGTGTTCTTAGGATACGACCAACACTACAAAGGTTTTCTTCTCTATGACTTAACAAGTCATAAGATCTTTGCCTCGAGGGATGTCAAATTTTTTCCTCACACGTATCCATTCTCTGTGAAACCAGGTGTTACTCATCCTGAAACACCCCTACCCATGGTGCCTATGGTGGAAGATCAGAATGACACCCATGATGATGAGCCCAGAACAGACCCTAGCCACGAGCAAAGCACATTCCCACAACCAACAAAATCAGATCAGTTGGTGCCCAGAAAGAGTACTAGAACTCGCAAAACTCCTGTTTGGATGGAGGACTTCGTGGGTGATCTTCACAACATAAACACCATATCAGTGGCTAGTAATTCACTCTCCCCACCAACATTTCCATATGTTATCTCTCCATTCTTGAGACCAGCAGCCACTAAATATCTTTTTAACATATCGGGTGTCACAGAACCAGCTAGCTACATTGAAGCAAGCAAATCACCCCACTGGATCAAGGCCATGGAGGCAGAATTGGATGCACTCGAGTCCAATGACACTTGGGAGTTGGTACCACTTCCAAAAGGTAAGAAAACTATTGGATGCAAGTGGACTTTTAGAATTAAATATGCTCCATCTGGAGAGATAGACAAACTAAAAGGAAGACTCGTAGCCAAAGGATTCACACAAAAGGAGGGAATAGACTATCGTGAAGTTTTTTCCCCGGTGGCTAAGAATGTCACAATCCGAATCCTTTTCACACTAGCTGCATCTAATAGCTGGCCAATATACCAAGTTGACGTTAACAACGCCTTCCTACATGGGTTTCTACATGACGAGATATACATGACTCCCCCACCAGGTTATAAAAAAGCGAAGCCAGGCGAGGTGTGCAAGCTGATCAAGAGCTTGTATGGGCTCAAGCAGGCCTCTCGGGAGTGGAATCAGGAGTTTACGAGGGTGTTGCTCGACAAAGGCTTTCATCAGTCCTCAAATGATCAGTGCCTCTTCACAAAAGGATCAGGTACTAATTTCATTTGCCTTCTAGTCTATGTCGACGACATGTTAATTACGGGGACTGATGTCGATGGCATGACTCAACTCAAAAAGGATTTGCATGATATTTTCACCATAAAAGACCTAGGGGAAGCCCATTACTTCTTGGGTATTGAGATACTACGGGGGGATTCTGGGATAGTACTCAACCAGACAAAATACACACTTGACCTTATTGAATCAGTTGGTATGAGAGGATGTTCAACTGTGTCAACCCCTTTCCCTGTTGGGCTCCAACTGAAATCATCAGGTTCATCTCTCATGAAGAACCCTGATATGTATCGCCGCTTAGTAGGGAAGCTCTTATACCTCAACCTCACAAGACCCGATCTATCCTATGCCTCCCAGCAATTAAGCCAATACGTGGCAAATCCAACGGAGGAACACTTTCATGCAGCCATGCATGTAGTTAAATACCTCAAAGGAACACCCTCCCTTGGCTTATTCTACCCATGCAGCAATAGTTTAAATCTTGTATCATACTCTGACGCTGATTATGGGAATTGCCCAGACACACGCAAGTCTCTCACCGGGTACTGTATCTTCTTAGGGTCTGCGATGGTTTCATGGAAATGTAAAAAGCAAAATACAGTATCCGCATCGACTGCCGAAGCAGAGTACAGAGCGATGAGTGTCACGGCAAGAGAGCTGCAATGGCTTTCCTATCTACTGCAGGATTTCCATGTCTCAGTCCCTCAACCTATTCCACTTCACTGCGACAACATCGTAGCTATTCATATCACGAGAAATGTTGTATTCCACGAGCAAACAAAACACATTGAGGTGGATTGTCATATAGTCCGAAACTTATACCTGAAGAACTTTATTGTTCCATCTCATGTAGGCACTTCAAACCAGCTCGCGGACCTTTTCACCAAAGGACTCAACGGACCACAGTTTCGAAAATTTTTGTCCAAGATGGGTTTGTTCGATTTTCACCAAGCCCATCTTGCGGGGGGTGTAGAGAAGGTCGAGAAGGTCGAGAAACATCGAGTGAAGAAGCACGAGAATCTTCCAGAAATGACGAGCATGAAGGTG
>JAOWBJ010008240.1:0-11197 GCA_028566335.1 Monarda citriodora
CCCTCTAACATAGTATTGGATACATAATTAGTTAATTACTTAGCTTCTTCAGGGTATTGACAAAGTAGAGTTAATCAAACTTTCACCTCTTCATCTGGTTTTCTGAACAATCCTCATCTTTGCTACTTTGATGGTGCAATAGCTCATTTGCAGTTCCTCTCAAGTACAGCAAAAGATTATTTTTCTGAATTGTTTAGTTATCTTTCTAGTGTATTTCTTTTTCAGGTTCCTAGTTTGTCCAACCCAAAATTTTTTTTCTACTATTATCTTCCACATTCTCAAGAAACAGACTAGACTCTCTCTCTCTCTCATGGCATGTTTAGGCTCAAATACTCTTGGATAATATCCTTCCCTGCCCACAATTTCTCATCTTTCTATTCATGAATATATTTACAGTTTTTCAAACTTCACATGTAAATCAATGGATATTTCATTACTCCTGATCGTATCAACAGTATGTACCTCGGATGATGTTTCGCAATTCTCCTTATTACTTGCACTATCAAAATGATCAAAAGTTGCTAGTTTTCTTGCTAGTGATGTATTTGCTTCATGCTTGAAATTTGCTTATATTGTTGTTGATGTATTTGGGCAGGCAGATAGTGGAAAACTTGGAAGTTCAGACAGCTCCCAAATTCTTCTAGTTGCTGATGGTGAGTTAGAAGGCGATGATTGCTTGGGTCAAGTTCCGGAAACATATTGGGCAGTGCCACAGATGGCATCTCCGCCCACGGCATCCGGGCTTTACTGGCCTAGAAGTTTCCAGAAACCTCCGGAATCTGCTGTGTTTGTGCCCGACATAAGCTCCTCGCGCTTACAGAATCAGTCGAAGAGGAGGAGGAATTTTTGATGTATCCTATCTTGTTAGGATTAGGATAGATGGTGTTACAACTGTAAGAGGCATATTTAGATTTGTTGTGTTTTGATTTGTTTGTTGTTGCATGATTTATTGTTTACATTACATTACATATATATGTAAAATTTTATTAGAAGAATGATCGAATCTTGTAACTTGGATATTATCAGCTTAATCACAATGTGTATAATAAAGTGTATTTTTAGTAGTTGGCTATATTTTGTGTTTCTTTCATTTTTCTGGTGAGTTTGAACGATGATTAGCATGATATTTTTTATTTGAACTTTCTGTATCATTTCACTTGGTTTATATAAAAATTGAAATTATGTGAGAGTATTAAAACAGGCGAAGTAAAGCTCAAATGTTCTACCTCTCGCGGTGAATTCATGCAAACTTGACTAAGTAGAATTCCCATAAATTCTAAAAGATGTTTATAAAGGAAAACTAGCCTGTTTTTCGCGTATTGCGTCGGGAAGAATTAAATATAAATTGTGTTTGTGTTGGAATGTGAATGAATTTATTAAGCAAATTAAAAATAGCTATTGAGCCTGTGAAAGTGAGAGTAGGCCTAGAAGTATAATTAAAAAAGAAAAAAAATGCGCCAGGCAGGAATCGAACTCGGTCTGTACTGTGCATCACTTTCAATTTTTGGTAAAAAACGAGGGTATTTTGGACATTTCGCATGTGACAAATGTTAACATTTCTATTTATAGGAAGGTGAATAATTATTACTATAGTAGTATAGATAATAGTGCTATGCTATATATATATCAAATGATTATTTTACCTACCTGACATTCAAGACTAGGAGAGAGAGTTCATTTAGTCTATATGACTCATATCAGTTAGTTCTACTAATGATGTGAGACAATTGAGTCTGTAACATTCGACCCCCTTTAAGGGCCAACATCCTCGATAGTTCTGCCACCGATGTGGGACAATCTGTAACATTCGACCCCCTTTAAGGGCCAACGTCCTCGTTGGTCACGGCTCGTTCTTTGTCAGGTCACACTCCGAATTGGTCCGGATTCTTTGCCCGGTTACCATTCCGTGGGTCACTACTTCGAGTCGGCCCCAAAAGTACTCGTTGATCACGGTGAGTTCGTTGCCCAATCACCATTCCGAGCCGTTTGGACTCTCAGTAAAAGTATCAATTGATACAGACCAAATATGAGAATTTATCTAAAAGACTAGTCTGTTAAGATATATCTCATTTAATTTATATATCCCACATCAGATAATTTTACCACGATGTAAGACAATTGAATCCGTAACAATGACTTTCTTGAGGAAGAAGTTTTGTGAAGTCCGGTTTCGGAGTAGTAGTTGCTGCATGAGGACTGCCTAGGTGCTGCCCAAGGATATGTTAATGATGTTGGCAACGTCAATGTTGAGAGAGAGAGAGCCATCACATGAATAAAACATCATATACATCTCCAGCAATAGAAGAACGTCATAGCAATTGAAGTGAAAGCAGCGCTATGCAAAATAGCGCGGCCAACACGCTAGTTTTCTACATAAGATAACATTAATCCCATGGTAATATTTTATACCTAAATATTTATTTTACATATATCAAATTTCACCGCTGAATAAATAAGTAATTACTCGAAATTGCATTTGTCATCTTTGGATGTGTTCCAATATATTAGTCTCACTTCCGTAAATAAAAATAAAATACCATCAATTCATCCCCTCATTCATACTACACAATTAAAGTCTTAATTAATCCAACCTTAATTAATACAACCCACTAATTTTAATTAACCCAGCCCTAAACTAAACCAATCCAACCCAACCCAAAACTAACCATAGAACTAACCCTAACCCTATCTCACTCCATCATTTTCTCATTTATTTATGTCAGACACTCTCTCCAACCCTCCGCCTCCTCTCCCGTAAAAACCCTAACACCAAGCTTATTTCACTTCCTCCTTCAATTCGAACCGTTCATCCATCTTCAATCGCTCTATATCACCCTTCCTCTGCCTGATTATCACTACAAAAGAAAACCAAAATATCGTTGGAATTACCGTCGGAAATTCTGTCAGTAAAAATACGGGTCGACAAATTTAAGTTCCTGGCAGATTACTGACGGAATAACATTACCGACGGAAAACTTCATCGGTAATCACCGACGGAATGAGGTCCGTCTGTAATCACCGCCCGAAAAGGGATTACCTACAGACCACTTTCCGTCAGTGATTACCAACGGAATTAAAATCCGTCGGTAATCCGGTGCATTTCGTCTCACATCGAAAACTTATGAAGCAACTTGTTTGTATATGAATGAGTAACTTAATTACTAATTGAATGAAAATAAACATTTTTAAATATATATATATATATATATATAATTAAAATAAAACAATTTTAAAAAATTAATAAAACCGACGGAATAATATTTCGTCGGTAATATGATCACCGACGGCTGGATTACCGACGGAATTTGTCCATCGGTGTATCCATCGGTAATCACATTACCGACGGAATCCCCAAGATTACTGATGGATTTTTTCGTCGGTAATTCAGTCTTTTTTGTAGTGTATGAAGATCTCCAACCCGATTTATCAAAATCGGAGGAATACAAGCTGGCGGAGGAAGAACATACTCCGCCGCCCTCCCCTGGCTGTCAGGATCCTGGTCTTTTTGGGGAACCCCTCCTCTGGCCTTGTACCTATCGCCACTGACTCCCCTTACTGGCCCGAACCTTAAATCTGTCGCACATCCTCGAAGATGTAAGAGGGAAAACCCTAGATTTGTACTGCTCTAGCAAAAAGCAGACCCTCTCCGCCATTACTGTCGAATCAGGCGGCGTAGGAAGTGAAGATAGTGGACGAGGCCAATGTCAGCCCCGAGAAGCCCTGCATGGTGGCTCTGCCCCCTTCAGCATCCCACAAAACAGTAGGCGTCGAAGATCCCCAAACTGATGGCGTTGCCCCTCCCTGTGGGTGGCTCTCCAGACCGAGAGGGCTGGAGGCTCTATCGCCGACTTCCTGACTACTGCTACCGACAATTTCCAGATTGCTTATACGGCACCGGAAATGTTGTCGCGGGGAGACCAGTGGCGGCGCTAGAGGTGCCCAAAAGAATCGGAATAGGCGGTTCCGAACTATTCCAAGGAACCGGTGGAACAGGCGGTTCGGTTCTTGTTCCTGTTCCGAAACCGTTGGTTTCTGTAAAGAACCGGAACATAAAGGTTTTTTTAATTTTTACATTTATTTTATATATCTATATTATACTTGTTACTAATATTTGATGTAACATTTGATTAGTGTATAACATGTTTTATATGATGTTTTTTATATTTGTAAAATTAAATAGTTTTATCATTTAATTTATAATTTTAAAATATAATAAGCTTTAATAAAGACGATTAGTACGAAATTGTACAACTTTCGCTAATCTACAAAATATAAATAAAATTCATACACATAATAATAAAAAATTAACTATGATATAAGTTATTAAAAGTTGTAAAATAATAATAATAATGGAGGTTATAACGAGGCAGGGCCCTTGTAATCAACGTGTGATAGCCAAGGGTTTAGGATTCATAAATAAAAAATAATGAAACAATCTCACATTTTCAAGTATTTTTTACGTTTCATAATTTGAATTATCTTACTATGACACTTCTATCTATAATCAATGAAGTATGAAACATAATCGAACGAAAAACAAAGAAACAAAAAAATAGTTTCTCCGGTTAGAACTGGAACCGGACTCGGAACAGAATCTAAACCGCCGGTTCCAGAACCGGAACCATTTACTATACGGTTCTGTTTCTATTTCAACCACCGAGAAATCGGAACCGACCGGTTCTATTCCAAATTTGTTCTGGTTCCGGAACCGTGAACTCCTCTAGGCAGCGCCGTCGACGGCCAAGGAAGATGCGGCAGAGGCGGGATCGAGAGGTGGGGAGACCTTCCACCGGGTGATTTATGTCCTTATCTTAATCTGTTTATTTCGTTGGTGGATGAATGAATCATCTGTTGGCTAGATGAGCAATGTGTTTTGCTAGATTGGTCATATATTATGTTTTGTCCTATGTGATTACTCTGTTTTTATGAGATGACGATTTGGTTGGTTGAATATTTTGTGCTCTTGGTTTCTGCAATGATGACTCAATTGTTGAATTTATGATGCATTAAGCCCTTGTTGAAGTGGTTTCTTTATGGTTTTTGGGTTGATATGTTCGCTTCCTTTAATTGCAATCTTGGTTTTTCTCTGATGAGATATGTTGGTCATATGATGCTATACATTTTAAAAATAACCTCATTCCGGAATATATCATCAGAAAATTGATTACATACAAAATGTGATATTCATCCATGTTACTTCAAATGCCTTAGACATTGAATGAATTGTACTTGTTTTCTCATATGTTAGTTGCTCGATTTTGCCAAAGTCTATCTCATGTTTGTGTAAATAATTATGCCCTTTCTCTTTGCTTCTACCATGATGCACCGATCTGAAGTTATTTGTTGTATTGTAGATAGCCACAACCTTGAGATTGTTTTCCTACACACCTGAAATTTGTTTGCAACCTCGTTGATCACACCACGTTCGGCTTTTTCCATTTGGTTTGCACTTGGAAAGCAAGAACTGGATGAGCAGGATCTTGTTTCTGTCGTCCAAGTCTGCTTTCAAATCCATACTTGTTCCTGCTTTCTGTTTTTGGGTTCTGGTGTGAGAGATGGAGAGAAATCAGAACATCCAACTAGAATCTGGAATATACTAGGATTAGGTTTTTTGGAGGGCTTTGATTTAGTTCAAATTTTAATTTTTGCAACCAATTACTGTACACAACATTTAGCAATAGTTTTCCCACCTTTTTGTTTTTTTTTTTTCTGAATAATGACCATTGCTACAGTTAAATAAAAACAGTAACCCACTACTATGTTTTGTAATAGTAATTTTAATTTTAATTTTCAATTTAACCTCTCTTTATTATTATTATTATTTTTTTTGCCAACAAAAGAATTTTTTTATTAAGGAAACAAAAAGCAACCAAGATGGTTAAACAGGTACAAAGGAAGCATAAGGCAAGAAAGGCGTTATTAGCCTATTACTTTGCTAATGTCAAACCAGCACCAGGACGACCACTCTAGCAACTGGTAGTTAGCACGGTTTTTGAGCCAAGGAAAGCTCAAGGATTTGATTTCTCCGAAAAGATTTTCTGGCAAAGACTGTTTCCTTTCAAATTTCACCGTGTTTCTGTATCTCCATAAGACCCACAAGGAAGACCGGATGATTAGGGATATGACTTTAATCCAAATTTTTGAGCCCCTTGCCTTCGATGCAAGGAAGCGAAGTCAGCGATTTCGAGGAAGAAAATCGGACGAATTCTGCACCAATGTGCAATAAGAAGCCAAACGGACTCGGCAAATCGACAAGCACCGAAAAGGTAAATAATGGTTTCCTCCGCCTCATGACGCAAAACGCAGATGCGATCAAGATGCGGGAGACCCCTTTTGGAGAGCGCCACAGTAGTAGGCAGGCCATTGTTGATGAGTCTCTAAACAAGGAAGTTAGCCTTTATTAGGCTCCAATTATTCCAATCTATAGAAGAGGTCGAAGAGGTCCTGAAAACTTCTAAGATTTTTAACTGAAAACTTCTTAGATGCGTCAATCTTCCATCTTCAAGAGTCATCCGCATCCCCAAACTGAAACGAGGGGATGATAGAGGAGAGAGATCCAAGATCGTTATCCTCCTCGGTGCTTAAAGGAATGCGAGACCAAAGGAACTTTAAGTGACGAACTCCAACGATGTCCAAGACACTTTTTCTGATCAGGACGTTTGGTTTCTTTTCGAGCTCATAATGATTAGGAAACTCAACGCAGAGTGGGCTATCGAGGATCCAATGATCTTTCCAGAACGCAATATATTTGGTAGCACCGGGAGAGACCTGAAAAAGAGAGTGCAACGAGACTCCATAATCCTGAAAATCGTATCAATATTAGCAATTTGCTTCCAAGGGCTAGCCAAGGCTTTGTAGGGAATGAAACACCAAGTCCGAGAGCCACTGTGGATCCCCTCCACCACCTTTCTCCATAAGCTCCGATGATCTATTTTATATCTCCACCACCATTTAGAGAGTAAGGTAAGGTTGATAATGCGCAAAGAGCCGAAGCCCATCCCTCCATTATCCTTTGATGCCGTGAAATTTTTCCACGCAACCCATTTCATTCTAGGCCGATCTTGATTATCGCCCCAGAAGAATTCTCTCCTAATGTATTCCAAGGATTTGATGACTCCAAGAGGGGCTTTGAACAGATAGAAATAGTAAGTAAGTAAGGCATTGAGCACGGATTTTAAGAGAGTAATACGACCCCGTATGAGAGAGTTTTGGCTTTCCAAGTCGCGAGCTTTCTTTTGAAAACGCCCAAGACCGGCTGCCAACTACGAATCTGGTTCATATTAGCACCCACACGAAGACCCTGGTAATCGAGATGAAGGGAGCCCCTAGAGCAACCGAGCAAATCAGCCATAATTTGAATTTGGGAAGCTTCGACTCTGACTCCAATTATGCTACATTTGTTATGATTAACTCTTAATCCGGAGGCCAAATAAAAACATCGAAGAGGGAATGGTAGTTGCATAAAGAGACTAACCTCATAATAAAGATCACATCATCTGCATAAAGAAAATGAGAAAGAGGGAATGGTAGTTGCCCAAGTTCCAGGCCTTTAAAAGCACCGACCGAACATGTTTTTTTCATAACTCCCGAGTGGGCTTCCATGACAATAACGAAGTGGAACGGGGAGAGGGGGTCACCTTGCTTGAGGCCTCTAGAAGTGGAGAATTTCGGAGTTGGGGATCCATTAACGAGAACCGAAGCTCACGAAGACTTGACGATGAAAGAAATCCAACCTCTCCATTTTGCCGGGAAGCCCATTTGGAGTAGGAGTGAGTCGATGAAGTCCCAACTGACTGAGTCTAAAGCTTTTTCAAGATCGACCTTATAAATGAAGGCTTCCGATTTCTTCTTTTTCAGCCAAGGAATAAGTTCGTTGAGAATGAGGGGACCATCCAAAATACTTCTTCCAGAGATGAAAGTTATCTGCTCCTCCGAGATCAAGTTCTGCATATTAAGTTTCAAGCAGTTCATGAGGACTTTGGAAAGAATTTTGTTAATGCAACCTATGAGACAAATAAGTCGATAGTCGTTGAGGCTCCCTGGGTCTCTTCTTTTTGGAATAAGAGCAAAGAAAGAGGACATGCAAGTGATGCTCAATGATTCATGAAGGTGGAAGTGTTGAAAGACTTCAAGAAAATCACCCTTTAGACAATCCCAGAATTTAGAGATGAAGTAAAGATTGATGCCGTCGGGGCCCGGAGCCCTATCTCCACTGCAATTTCGAACGGCGTCTGTGATCTCCTCTAAGGTGAACGTCTTGATGATCTCCGTAGTGTCTTTGTTGTTGACTTTACAGAGGAACGGACACTCCAATTGTGGTCTATGACTAAGAGGCTCCGTGTACTTTTCAGTGAAGAAATAGTAGATGAGATCTTTGATCACCAAAGGATTAGTTTCTCAGTCATCTCCCACCCTAATGCCGTGGATCATGTTGTTTCTTGTATTAGATTTGATAACACCAAAGAACTTCGAGTTTTCATCACCAGCCTTTGCCCATCGATTTCGAGATTTTTGTTTGAGATCCATCGAGGTGATTTTGTTCTAATAATTAATGAAATTTTTGCACTCCACCCTTTCTTTTATCTCCTCCTCGGAAAGTTTCCTATCTTCGGCAGTAGATTCAAGGTGTTCCAACCTTCTAAGCTTGAGGTCAAGCTCTCATCCCGCTTCAGCCTTACCGAGAGAGACCCATCGTTTAAGCCGATTTTTAATCATTTCAGTTTGGCAAAGAGCTTCAGGTCAGCCGACCCTTAGAAATTAACCATTGAGCCAACTAGCAACAATCTCGGAGGTGCTAGGGATTTCGAACCAGGAATTGAAAATGCGAGTTGGTGGCTTGCCGAAATCTGAAATGAGGGTGGAAAGGATAATGGGGCAATGATCTGAGGCACGGTTTGGTAACGCGTAGACTGACGCCTCAGACCACTTGTCGTAGAAATCTCTACTAATTAGAAAGCAATCGAGCTTGCTCATGCTCGAATCGTTGTCAGCAAAATATGTAAACTTTCTACCCCCATCTGGTATTCGAGAAGGTCAGCCGTGTTGATGAAATCATTGAAAAATGAGCATGTGAGTTGTTGAACTCCGAGTGTCTCATCTCATCGAGCCATCTAACTTCGTTAAAGTCAACCAGAAATATCCACCACCCCGGCAGTGAGGATTTAAGTTGAAGAAGGTCACTCCAAAGGCTCCTTCTCTCAAATGGGACATTTGGTGCATAGATATTGACCACATTGAGAAGAGTTCTGGACGAAAAGAGAGTCCCATAGGTTAGAAGAAAGTGTCGCTTCTTAAGAACTCCAGATTTCTGGAAGATGGAGAGGTCCCAGATAGAGACGAGGCCTCCCGATCTACCTACCGACTTAACTTCTTCAAAGTCAAAGGTAGTTCTACCCCAAAATCTACTAACGAAGCCGTAGAAATTGTGAGAAACTTTGGTTTCTTGTACCGCAAGAAAATGAACCCCATGCATAGTTTTAAGACCTCTGATCCAATCTGCCTTGTATGAGTCGTGTGCCGCCTGATGTTGATGGATAGCGGATTCATGAGGAACTGGAGAACCCCCTTTCGCCATTAATTAGAGAGGCTAGCTGAGTCTGAGAGTGTTCCAAACGAAAACCAACCTCTTGGCCTAGCAAGATGGTTTTATTAATTTCCTGGTCAACTACTGCTTTGCTACCAGCCAGTGATGTGGGGGGATAACAGATGGAGAATGGAGAGCATCGCGAGTGGTATCTCTTAGCTGAAGAGAAGATGGGATGGATTCCGAAGGTGACTCGTGAGGGGTTAAGGGAGTCGCGCCGTCATTATCGGGAGAGGGAGAGACTTAACCAATACGGACCTGTTAAGGTCGAGATTATTCGAGGGAGGATCCCCAAAAGATCTAGATGGAGCAATGGAAGGGCTACCGTTGGAGGGGCTCCTCGAGCACCGTGCTCTTTTTCTGGAACGATTATTAAGTGAGGAGGTTGTCGGCGTTGGTTTTTTTTTTTGAAAGGCAAACAAAAGGATTTTATTAGAAGGCTTGTTAATCAAAGGATTAACAAGATGATGAGCAGTTACAATACAAGGTTACATAAGTTAAAATCAGCCCAATCTCTCCAACTAATTTGAAGAACATTTGCATGGCTGTTTATCCAAAGGAAGCTTAAGGATTTTATTTCCCCAATTAATTGTCGCGCATCAAAGCTTCCATTGTTGAAGACTATATCGTTTCTACGGTTCCAAATGGACCATAGAGTGGTGAGGGCGACTAGGTGAATAACCTTTTGCCATCTCTTACTTCCTCGTTGTCTTTTATGGATTGAGAGAAGATCCGGGGTTTCGAGAAAAAACAGCGGGCGAATTCTACACCACCGAGAGACTTCTTCCCATACAAGTGCGACGGATAAGCAATTTCCAAAAATATGCAAGGGAGTTTCTTCGTCTGTACGGCATAGGGGACAAGCTGTAGAGGGTATTGATATGCCACGTGAAGCGAGGTTTGAGGAGGTGGGTATCCCATTGTGAAGGATTCTCCATGCTAGAAAATTAACTTTTTGGGGAGCCCAAGGATTCCAATCTAGCAAAAGAGGTGGAGTTGGGCAGTTGAAGTTTTCTATGAGAGTCTGGATGCTCTTTACAGTGAATGTGCCGGAAGTAGTCAGTTTCCACGTCCATGAGAGATCAATTCCGAGATACCTATACGGTGGACAGGGAGGAAAAGCTCCATGAGATTGATGCAGAACGATGAGAGATCCCGATCGATCTTAGAGATTTGCTTCCATGGGCTAGCAAGAGAGGAGTTGGGTACGAATTCTCGACTCCGATTGTTGAGATGAATAGCGAGAATGATCTTTCTCCACTGACTTGATTTTTCGGTTTTTAACCGCCACCACCATTTAGCAAGCATTGCTAGGTTGAGAGCTTGGAGGGACCCCAACCCCATTCCTCCATGATTTTTTGCTGCAGTGAATTTCTTCCATGCAATCCAATGTATTTTGGAATACTCAGTGGTATCGCCCCAGAGGAATTGCCTCCTTATTCTTTCAAGAGCATTTATAACACCAATAGGAGCCTTAAAGCATGAAAAGAAATATGTGGGGAGGGAGTTTAGGACTGATTTGATGAGTGTGATTTTTCCTCCAAAGGAAAGTGTCTTCGATCTCCAATGTGACAGCTTTGAATTGAAGACCTCTATGACGGGTTTCCAGTTCTT
>JAOWBJ010008457.1:0-11195 GCA_028566335.1 Monarda citriodora
TTCTAGCGGAGAGTGGCCACTCTCCCTAGATCGGGTTATTACAGGGCAGGTAAGGCAAGGTAAAGGCTTCACCCAGTGTAAGGTTTTACTAACTTTTGGTAAAGTTTATTTATTTAATTAAGGACATAGGTTTTTCAGTTAACCCCTATGATCCTCTCTTTATGGCTTTGGTTAAAATGTTTGGGCATGTGTCCACTGAGTGCTTCAAAGTACTCAGCCCTGTACACGTTTTCCCTGTGTGCAGGTTGAGCAGCTTGCGTGGGGTCCGGAGTGACGAAGCGGTTTTGCCGAAGCCGAAGCTAGTTGCTGAAGCTCTTGGTGGTGTTCGTCTCCATACGAACATCCGAAGCCATCAGTTCTCAGTCACCCCAACTTATTCCCCTTTTCTTTTGTACCGAAGATTAAGGCTTTTGTAATGGTTTCTAGATACTAAGAGTGTGTTTGGTACCCCGGAAATGGGCTGGATAACTCCGGAAATGGGCGGAAATCGCAAGAAAACTGGTGTTTGGTAGCCCGGAAAAGATTTCCGGGAGGCCCGGGAAATCAAGTCGGCCCGCACCGATTTCCTGGCCAATCCGGTGTTTTGAAATCCTGGCCCCCCCCCCCCAGATTTGATTTCCGGGTTTGAACAGTGGTTTCTCGGTATTTTCCATTTTCCAATTTTATCCCCATCAAAATCGAATTGTGGGATACATTTCTTCCTCCCCTCTTTTTTGCTCGTCGCGACAGGAGAAGTTTCCCGAGCAAACCAGGAGATCGATTCTCACCGGCCGCCGTCCCTCCACCGCACATGCCCGTCCAGGTATGTTCCCTTTTCACCCGCGACTGCTTCCATTCTCACCGGCCGCCCTTACTCCGTCTCGTTCATCCCTTCGTGTACCGTGCCCTAACCCGTCGTTTTGATTTTGAAATTTCAGTCGAAGATCTTCAAACTCGAGGGACCAAGGTCAGTTTTTTTCCTCCATTTAACCTTTATTCGCTTCGTTTTTTGCTGTGAGGAACCAAAGTGCATTTTGGTGTCCGATTTTGCAAACCCTAGATTTTGGGCAAGAACTCCCCCCTCTGTTTCATGCGATTTGTTATTCATGATTGGACCGATACGTGATTTAATTGATGGAAATAGCCGAGAAACCCCATACCCCAACTGATTACCGACTTCTCTATGTGAAACAAAGCCCCAAAAAACATGATATTCACTGTCTTTTCTTCCTCATTTTATGCGACAATTTGAATTCCAAAATCTTGTGTTATGCGGCTGTGTTGGTTATAAATTATTCCCAATAATGTGTTAATTATGTTTACACGCGCACGCGTAATGTGACCCGGCTAGAGATTATAGTGCACGTTTTTTTCCATTTTTATATAGACGAGCATCAGTTAGTACAGTTTGGATTCTCAATGTGTCTGGATTGGTAGACCGGTATATGGGGTTTTCGTTTGTTTATTCGAATTCGTGAAAGCTATTGCACCCATTCGATGAATTTGGCATTATATGTCCCATTCGAACATGACCATGCTTAGTAAAAAATGTTTATGCATTAATTTAACATCGAATTGCTTTTTTGTCTGACTCACGTGTTGCCTTTCCATTCATTATGTCGAAAGAAATTGCTATGCTGCAATGGCTCATTCATTTGTTTTTAGTTTGCTTCATTTTTTTTATATTGTCTCATTACGTATGTGATTTTGAGTTATGTCGAGATATTGTTCTAGCTTTGTTTGGCAAAATAAACTGCATATGACTTGAATTATTCCGTATGTCATAGGCTATTTTTGTTTTAGATGGAGTTTACATGGTGAGTGTTTCTCTTTATATAGTTTTAATTCTTCTGTTTTAGACAAACTATTGAAGTAATTATATTTTCTTCATATTACCTTGATAGATAATCTGATTTCCACAATATACTCTACCCGCAAACATGTCAACTTCTGAACTTGATGCCAAAATGCGATATTTCATTATGGACTGCTTGGACGAAGATGAAGAACTAGAGACACTCGCACTCTTCCTCCTCATATTTTTTTTCTATTTCATGAAGCCACCCAAAGTAAGAGCGTATAGTATGATAGATAGAATCCCTCAACAAGTTAATCACCTTAACAGACTCATAGGAACAAGCAATGCCGATTGCATTTCAAATCTTAGGATGGATCGTAACGCGTTCGGAAGACTTGTATTTCTAATGCGTAATTTAGGAGGTCTAGTGGACGGGAAATACGTTACGGTTGAGGAGCAAGTTGCTACATTCGTAGGTATATTAGCACATCATAAGAAAAACCGAATTGTGGGGTTTGATTATCAACGATCAGGCCAAACTATTTCCAAAAACGTCCATTCTGTGCTAAAAGCCGTCATAATGCTGCACAATGTACTTCTCGTGAAGCCTGAACCTGTTCCCGACAATTGCACCTATCATCGTTGGAAGTGGTTTAAGGTTAGGGTCTTTCATGTCATCCAAACGTATTTCTTATGATCCAAAAAACAATCTCGTGTATTTTTGTTACCCAATAATTATACTTGTTATTTTTTTCCTCTCTTTTTCCATTGTTTTTAGGGTTGCTTAGGAGCAATAGATGGTACATACATTGATGTAAGAGTGCCATCTGTTGATAAACCACGTTACCGGAGCAGAAAGGGACAAATATGTACAAACACGTTGGGTGTCGTCGATAGGAATCTACGATTTGTTTTTGTTTTGCCTGGATGGGAAGGATCTGCTGCCGACTCCAGAGTTTTGAGGGATGCTATTAATCGACCAAATGGGTTGAGAGTACCTAAGGGTAACTCATTGTTCTCAACATACTTTACATTTCCTTACATTGTTACCGAAACCACCCACTATACCTGTAGGAAATTACTTCTTGGCCGATAATGGTTATGCAAACAGCGATGGTTTTTTGACACCCTATCGTGGCATTCGGTATCATCTCAAAGAGTGGGGTCCAGACAACATGGTGCCAGCTAACCCCAAAGAACTATTCAATATGCGTCACTCTAAGGCGAGAAACGTAATCGAACGAGCCTTCGGTGTTATGAAAATGCGTTGGGGAATCCTTAGGTCTGCCTCTTTCTACCCGATTAGAATACAAGTTATGCTTATAGGTGCGTGTTTCTTGTTGCATAACTTTATACGTGGCCAAATGGAGGTGGATCCGTTCGAAGAAATGTTGGATGGTGAGGTAGGAAACAACATGGGTGAGGCAGCACAAGACGACGTGGAATACATAGACGTTATTGAATCCTCTGCACATTGGACTGCATTTCGAGAGGCTATTGCAAACGAAATGTGGATTCAAAGGAATCAAGGATGACAACAATAGTTGTATTCAAGATAAAATGAAATGTCTGTTGTAATACATTATAGACAACCAATTTTCCTTGTTTTTATTTATCCAATAGGAATACTGTATTGCCTTTGATATGAACGTATTTCTTAATGCTAGAATATTGCACCGAATTAACAAGGTGTGGAACTGGTTTAAATGTTGGTGGGAGATAATTTTGCATTATTTACACGTGATATGCAAACCATTGCTTTAACGTTTACTATTGTCGCAGGCTCTTTCCCAACTAGAAAAGTAATGACATCACATACTAGAGTACCTCAATGTGCGTGTAATATGGGTGCTATGGTGCTTCGATGTGCCGGTCCACAGTCTCAAAATGTGGGACGATGTTACTACAAGTGTCCCGTCGGGGGAAACCATTTCAAAAGTTTCATTTGGTGTGATGAATACACCGACAACAACTCAGTGAAATCAAGTCCTAGAACTACAATGATCAGGGATGAAGTGTCTAGTTCGTGCAAGTCTGATACCAATTTCAATATAACTCCACATGCGCATATATCCGAACATATGCTCCCAACTCGTCGACGTCGTAATAACTACGAGAAAGATGTTGCAATATTCTTCATGTCTGCGGTCCTGGTCTTGTTGTGTATTGTAATAGGATTGTTGGTAGTTGTGCTGTCTAAAATGGATTAATTCTAATCTCTTTCACCGGATTATGATTAGAATATCGTGGTGCTATTTGAACTTAATTTTGTTGACGAATGTAATATAACACAATTTGGCACATTAATTTTTGAACTCTCGTTTTTCCTATATCTCGTTTTATAAATATTATTTGAACTTGAAATTTTTTATCCATAATGGTACCGTATTTGCGCATTGTAATCAACTTCGTAACACGATGCTTAATATTTTTTTCAATCTTTTTTTACAATATAGGATGGCGAGTGGAATGAAACTACACATATGGATGCGGACGCTATTTTTTGTCAAGAACTCCATATGATGGCGTCTTGGTTCTCATTTTGATTTTGGTATGCGTCTCGCGTGTAACTAGAACTGATCTATGTATATTTTGATTTTGGTAATGCGACGCAAACGATAGTTGTGCGTTTCTTAATTTTTAATTCAAAAGTAACACAAACACAACAAATGATAGAAAGCATACACGATCATCTCGACAATATAGTGGTCGAACTTCATGAAAAAAAATGGACCTTATTCTCAAATGATCACGAAGAGCTATGTGACCCGCCACTGTCCTTGGCGAACTTGTTGAGGATAGAAGAAACCTTAGACTCATTTTTTTTCCCGACGAAAAGTTTGCGTTTAACGGGAAGGTTTGCTGGTCCCGTATGGTGACTTGTGTTGTGCAGGTCGTCCATATTCCCGAATACGATCGACAACAAGTTGTAGTGGGGCTCGTCTTCGTAATAGTAAGCTTGGCACATGTAATGTTTCTAGATCGAATAAACAATGTGAGTTTATGCATAATTAATCACATAACGCAAAGAACAAACATTACCTCAATTAGACAAAACCACACCACGTCGTCGGCTTCAACTCTCCTATTTGTGATGTCCCATTTTGCTTCTTTTTCCTTGAGTATGTTTGTAAATGCATCATACCTGTCTTTCATTACACCGTAAAACCATTCAAATACGTCCGAGAAATCGAGGCATACGTGATGATTCTTCTGTAGGTGATGCATGCCCTCGATTATTGCCTCATCCACAGATTGACGCCCACGACTTCCTGTTTTTTCGAGTTTCTCCTTTATTACTTGTAAGAAAACACCATCTATTTTCTTATTCCATGGTTCGGTATAGAATAAGATCTCTTGAATGTTTGCGGGATACATAATGGTATTGCAAGTGATAATGAAAGTTGGATGTATCCATTTTATTCTGAAAGTATAGGGGTGTGTAGACTACACGTGAAATATCAGCTATAAGAATAGATGTAACACATGTGAACTTGTATTGATTTGCAAGTGCAAATGCGACGGGAAATGTGATAGACGTTTTGGCTCTATATGCAGTGAATCGTCTTGTCATATTTTTTAATCAACACGTAAGAAAATGAAATTTTAAAGGTATCGTAACAGGCTCCTGTCGATATCATGTAGGTTACTAGAGTAGACCAAAACACTACTATAGACATTATAGTAGAAGGTTATGTAATTAAACGACATCATAATAACCGATTACATCAGTAGTTCAACATTTTAAAATAAACATTATTTCACTAAGTTTCATTTGTTAGTCCAAATTCATTGATGAGGATGATTCCCCTTCTGAATAGTTATTACTTCGCGTTCGGGATGACTCCCCGTGTGATTCAGTAAGCCGCCCAATGCGCAGTGATCTTCTCATTGGGATGTCATGCGAGATGACTTCAGTCTGGATTGAATCTACTCCAACAACCTTTGTTGATCCAAATAGACTTGATAACAACTCGTAGTGAGGTTCGTCCGCATAGTAATAAGCTTTACACATATAGTGATTCTAGAGCCAAAAATATGATATTAGTTAAAAAAAAAAAAATAGACATCTTTTTCGAATTACTTCAAACAGTTGATGAATTAGCCATACCTCAAATAGCCGCCTCCAGGTTTTGTCATCCGCATCGACCTTACTGTTTGGCACATCCCACGTCGTGTTTTTGTCATTCAATATTAAAGTAAATGCATCGTACCTGTCCTTGAGGACACCGTAGAACCGGGCATGAACGTCGTCGAAGTCGATGCAGAGATTATGGTCGATTTTCAAATGATGCATCGCATGACATAACGCCTGCACAAAATCGTCGCGTTCGTGTCGGCCCTTCCTTTCGAGATGATCATTCATGATGTTTAAGAAAACACCGTCTTGGTCGAGATATCGCAACATTCTCGATTTTTTTTTCCTTTCTTACTATATCTCGTATGCTGCAATGGCTCATTTTACCGAGTTCTACAATAATATATAGTAGAAGTCTTCCACATAATACTGTTGTAGCGTGAATAATACGTCCAAAAACATTGGCCATAGTTTGATGCATGTGGATGGGGTTAAACAACCCCATGCAGTATGATTTAACGGGACTCACATGTCGGCAATTTGAAAAGATGCAAAGAAGACATATGAAGTTCACATGCAGTACTGTATTCTATAATCAAAACATAACATCGAATGGACGAGGCATAGCTAAGTAATATTTAAGTACCAATCCAGTGAGAGAACCACCATAAAGTTTACAAAAACATATCCGTCCATAGTACTAAACCGGATAGATAAAAGTCCCATATTCCACCGGAATTAACACAAAACAAAAGACCTAGAACGAAGTACTATAGTGTTTAAAGATAAGTAGATAGTGCTGGCCAAAAGTAATCCGAATGAAGAACTACGAATCCTTGAGCCTACGGATGTATCCAGCACGTTTCTCAACCTTCATGTGCATGAATAATTCAAGGCATTCCGGGTTCTTCAGCAACTTCTCACCGACAGAGTACATGTTATCATCCGACAAGCCGGGGATGGTCTCGAGCATTGACCAAACTTCAGTCCTAGCGCTGCTAACAGTGGCTTGTGACCCGAATGTCTTGGTAAAAACATCATACTTCGCGGCATTTCTCTTTTGCATATCACCTACAAGATCAACCAAAGAGTGAAAGCAGTCTTCGAATGCCGCCTTCTTCTTGTTCGACTTCCTGGCCATAGTAGCCTCGGAAGTAGAATGGCCAATGCTATCATCGGGTGCGTGAGTAGTAGGTTGAGGAGTGGGTGGCACTTCAGCATCTAGATCTATAGGAATGTCGGAGGGGCCTTCGGATTCGTGAACCAAGTCGTTGTACATATCAATGAATACTGCAGCACCGTCTCCTGTGGCTCTGTCCTTCCAAAACACCTCCCGCCATAACTCAAAGTATGGCCAAGGCTTATCGAACCACTGCATCAAGCTAGAATCACCCTATCCAAAATAAAAAAATATATGCTCACAATCATAGGGAATTCACAACCATATTGTCATTACTTAAATTTTCTTATCACCGAATCAGGGATGAAAATAATATACACAAAAGAAGTGTTAGGTTATAACAATGTACCCTCACAATCTCGTCCCGAACGGCTTTGTCGCAGTCGATTTTCATATCTCCCTTCAAGTTGAATCCAACCCCACTACGACCGATGATATCACACAACTGTGCATAAGTCTTCTTCCAAGCCGAAAGCTTGGATTCAATATGAGGCTTAACTCGGATATCAGTATTGGGGAACGCCCTGAACATAGTTGCTTCTAACCTCGTCATATATCCAGCCTTGAAGCCATTATCTGACTTCATTCCATCAACCACAAGTTTCTTTAGACCTCCTAATAAAACTTGCTCCTCATTATGAGACCAACCCCGTTTTTTGCTATTGTCTTTCTTCCTCTTCCGACCAATGCTCGGACTGCCTGAAAACGGTGAAAAAACCCAACGACATTTACAAACGCGATATGCCATTTTGGACAAACTCTAAAAACAACTAGCAACATAACCACCCAAACAGCCAATTCATATGTATTACAACACAATTTTAAACATATATTTCATGAACACATATTCCACCCCAAAAAAAACAAGGACGTGAATAAAAGCAAAATTATCGCTAACACACCGTAAATTAAATCCAATCGAGCCATCCCCAAAAAAAAAATGGAGTCAGTTATCATACCTCACCGTATGAAAATCAAGATCTTTACGAACATCATTAAAACGAAAAAGAAAAAAATTAAATAAGTAGACTGAATGAAAATCGAATTTTGGGCGAGGAGTGCATACCTTGCTGAGAGGAACTCGTGTCTTGGTCCATCCTTGCGTATGCCGGTTTTCGCACGGAGCAATCGACCGATACGCCAGAGATCCCGGTGCGAGAGCTTACTCCCCTCTACAGGACCGTTTCGCAACTTTGCGGTTCAGGTTCTTCAGGGTGTGTTTTTGGTTCCCGGTGGTATGAGGATGAAGAAGGGAATGTGATGGCCTTTTTGTGAATTAAAGAAAATAAGTAAGGGCAAATGTGTATTTTCCTTGTTTTTTTAGCCCAATATCATGAGTACCAAACATAAGAAATGAAAACATGGCCAATCCGGAGAACAGATAACCGAGATACCAAACATGGGAAATGTGGGGCCCACAAGAAAACATTTCCCATGATTTCCTACCTACCCAGGAAATAATTTCCTTTTCCCACTCTTTCCCATCTTGGCTACCAAACACACCCTAAGTGTTTTGTAATGGTTTCTGAAGACTTGAGAATTATGTTTGGTTAAATGAATGATGTACGAACCCTCCACTTTCCGAAGCAAATGTTTTATTTAATCAAAGGTGTTTATTTACTTATAAAATCTGCTCGGTGCCTCGGTGCCGAAGCTGATTCGGTGCTCGGCGCCGAAGCTGTTCTCTTCGCACACACCCACACTCAAATAAACGCTTACCTTGTCTTCGTCATCGTTTCAAACAAGTACCTAGTCTCTTTGGGCTCCTGTCCGCCTCGCTTCCGTTCGTTTTGCTCCGTAAGTTAGCGAGCTCCGGACTTGGCTATCCCTAGCTGGTATGGGGTCGTTACAAAAAATGCAGAAGAGTATGGAGGAAGAAAAATGATTTGAAAATCGGGGGGAAAAGGCTCTTTTTGTTTAAACTCATGAGTTGTTTCGTCTTCCCGATAAAGTGCACCCTGCCGAAAAGTCGTAATGATTAGGGTTCAGGCGCGTGTCATGCGCCCCCAAGCGACTTCTCACCTTCACCTCGGCCAAATCACACCTCTCTAGCTCGCCTCAGATATCAAGCTCCCGGACTTCGTTATTGCCTCGGTTTTGGGAGGGGCTCTGATGGGGTATGGCCCAACCGCTAGGCCCAGTTCCCAATGGACTTAGGCCCCATAATAACAAGGCCTTGAGCATTTCGGCCCTCCCTATCTATTTATGAGTTAGGCAATGCACTTCAGTCCGGCTCCAGGCGGACGGCTCAAAGTGGGTTCAGCCCATTTTGCATGAGCACTCCGGCAAGAGGAGGAGTCCCGTACCTCGGCCCAGCCGAGGTGGTGTGTTAGTGAATTCCTGAAGCTAGACGTTTCTGGGAAATCCGCCATTACCACCTCCCATTATCAGTGGTTACACCGGATCAGCCCCAATCTACCCATGATCTCCGCTCGTGTAACGACCCGGACCCGGGATAAGGAAATTGGACCCGGAAAGTCGCCATGTGTCGTACGAAATCAAGGAAACGGTAAAACTCAGGGATCGAGCGGAAATCATACGTTGAGCGAGTAGGGTTATTTACTTGTTATTTCATCTTAAGATCTTTGTATGAAAGCCATCCATTGGAAGCGAATTCATTTAAGCCTTAACTAATATTTATAACTCTGAGAAAACAACTCATGTACTTTGGCCTTGGCCGAGCGAACTATTAAGTCGCTTGCGATAATAAAGTGAACTCTTTAGGAATACTTTCATCATATTTTGTTGCTTAAGACATCCACAATACTTTTACAAGGATAGCTAGATAAATACAACTAAATCAAATGATTAGATACAACGGAAGCGAATTTAAGAATCTAGAGCGATCCCGCCAATTGGGAAAGTTTTGAAAGCAAGATATGGCCTCGAAGTCAAAACGGATGCTGGACCCATTGCATGCGCCCCTTTGGCTATAGAAGCTCGATGAGGGAGGAGACGACCTAGATGTGGGCAGGGGTCCAGCAGTTGTTCTGCTTTCCAAAGAATGCCCTTCTTTGGGCCTGCGCAGAAACAACAATAAAAAGGGATCTTGCAACAAATCTAGGGAATGGTGAGGCTCAAAAACCAGACCCTTATGAGTGAAGTAGATCTATAGCTAGACTCTCATGAACGAAAATAATGGCTACAAGTATGGAGACTTGCACCACCAAGTGCCTTTTCACGAAACCGCTCCACCAAAACCTGCTCGCCATCGCTTCCATCTCGACCATGACCTGCTCAACCTGCACACAGGGAAAACGCGTATAGGGCTAAGTACTTTGAAGCACTCAGTGGACACCTTGCCCGAAATCACTTGCAAAACAAATGAATAACAATATAGGCCTTATGAAACCTTGGCACACAGCCGACAGATAGGCCTTATGAAACCTCATAGCATCATCACAACACAATAAATTTAAAGAGAGCAACTTAGAAGTCCGCTCTATGAAAACCCTCTTTAAAACAATCCGCTCGGCGACTGGTCGCTCGAGGGTTTTAACCCGCTTGGGTTACTTTCGTTTAGAAAGCCCACCTCTTGGCTGCTTAGGTGATGGTCGCTTCACTGTCACGTATATCGTTCTTCCTTCACGATTCCTTAAAAATACAAGAGCGAAAATACTCATAAGAAACACATTCTTAACTCTCTAGTTCGCTTCTGGCTACCTTGTCTTATCTTGGGGAAAACAACTTCTAGCAGAATATACTTACTCATTCTCTTACTACAAGGACCTTTCAACAGAAGCGGAACCTCTCAATCTTTTCAAAAGAAGCATTTGGCTAAAGAAACATTTTTGGTAAAAACCCTCTAGGCTTAGTTTTACTCAACTCATGTCATGGTAGTTTGAAAACAGAAAGGCTCAAGGACAGTTTAAAATCATTGTAGCTCAAATATAAACAAGACCATAGTGAAAGCATAGGAAATCATCGTTCATTCTTGAGAAAGGTTTTTACGGTCAAGCTTCGCATAAAATACTTAAACACTTGGAGAAGAGGTTTTACCGTGGAACTCCGACTCTTGAAAAGTTAATACTTCCGGCTGCCTTTCTTTACTCTCGGTATTTCTCTCCCTCTCTTATGTTTTTTAGAAAAGTTTGAAGTTGCAGTGAGAAAATAAGTTTCAGAGTGGGGGTATTTATAGGGGGTGTTACTCCCTTTTGAGT
>JAOWBJ010008565.1:0-11194 GCA_028566335.1 Monarda citriodora
CCACATCCCAACCATTGTTGGAGATAGAGATGACAGACTATAATAGGATACTCAATGTGAGACTCAGAATAATAACTAATAACATGGATCGATACAAATGAGAGATTCAATATATAATGAGAAATTTTGCTACTGTAGTCGTGACTTCAACAACTATCTACATTAATGGAATTTTAATTTTCAACGCAAATGTGTATGAATTTTCTAGCTTCCCAATTCATATAAACTTTCTAGCTTCCCCTAAATTAAATAAATTTAATATCTCAAAATTAAATTGAGAAACTAAATAATTCTAAAACTATAATCATAATCCCCTAAATTAAAAATAATTGAACACAAAACACATTGATTTAATATGATTTGGTTTTATAGTACGTTCATCAAAGTAATCAACATATTAATGATTTTGATTACACAATAAATGGGGGTGAATTCATGAACAGTCAAGAAAAGAAAAAAATACACTTAATATGAAGTCTTGTACTTAATTGCGAAAGATGAAGACTTGTACTTAATTCAAGAACGATCTTTGGTTCGAAATCGTATCGTGTCACCCAATCTAAAATTCGGACTAATTTTTTCCTTTCTTCTCCGAAAACCAGAAAAAAAATGTCATTTTAAAATAAAAAGAAAAAGGAAAAAAAAAACAGAGATTTGAAACGAATGATAGTATGTTATACCTACTATCTTGTATACTAACTATGTTCCGTTTAATTAGTCTAGTTTATTTTTTTACTTTTTCGGACATGCATTTTCACCACTACTGTTAGCGATATAAATGGGAAGGATATGACTATATCATAGTTTTCTTGTATATTTGATTTTTTGTAATCTTGCTTGATTTGTACAACCTCTATATATTGAATACAATAAGCACACCATCAATTGTGGTGACACAAATCTAATCTTACGTGGTATCAGTCAAGCTATCCTAAACCCTAATCTCTGCGCCACCATCTTTCTTCCTCCTCTCTTTCGTTGTGATCGCCGCCCTCATGGCCTCCGATGGAAATTCCCCCTCCCGTTTTCAACCCTCATTCATATGATTACTATCAAACTATCATCTTCCAACTATCTCCTTTGGAAAAATCAGATTCTCCCTCTCTTCGAATGTCAATATCTGATCGGCCATATTGACGGTACTGGCGCTATTCCTGCCGAACAAATTTCCGGCACCAACGACACTCTCGTTCCGAATCCTAAATATCTGGAATGAAAGCAAGATGACAAGCGTATTCTCAGTCTCCTCTCTACCTTGACTGAAGAAACTATGCAGAGGCTATCGGTTGCTCTATGGCTCGCGCTCTTTGGCTCGCACTCGAGGGTGCGTTCAGCAACAGTTCCAAGTCCAAGGAAATCTCCCTCGAGGACAAATTGCAGTTGATGAAAAAAGGTACGCGCACGATCTCTGACTATGGTCGTCATTTTAAGAATCTTTGTGATCAATTGGCAGCTATTGGCAAACCTGTTGAGGAGACGGATAAGTCTCATTGGTTTCTAAGAGGGCTCGGATCTGCTTTCTCGGGTTTTGCGGCCGCGCAGATGTCTCTCAATCCGCTACCCTCTTTTCGTGATCTCCTCTCTAAGGCTGAAAGTTATGATCTGTTTCAGCTATCCCTTGATGGTGGCTCCGCTGTCAACACGGCGTTCACTGCTTCTTCCAACTACCGTGGCAAGGGTCGAGGCCGTGGCTCCTCCGCCAACATCAGCAACAATCGCGGCGCTCCATTTTCAAATCGCGGACGTGGAACTTCGTCCGGGCATGGCGGTCGTGGTAATTTAAATCATCGACCGCCCCGTTGCCAAATATGTCGTGATGAAGAAAATCCTCATTATTCCGATAAGTGTCCTCGGCGTTATGAGTCTGCTGACTCGGGTAACCTGGCGCATGCCATTCATTCCTCTTGCAACATACAATAGCAGTCCTCATATTGGTCTGCCCATATGATGCCTTTCCCCTCTGGTTTGGACTTCGTTCAGCAATACTCGGGCCAAGACACTATTGCTATTGGTAATGGTTCTACTATCTCAATCTCTCATACAGGTCGACGGCCTCTTAACTCAAATTTACAATTATTGGATGTTTTGGTTGTGCCTCATCTTATGAAGAACTAATTATCTATCAGCAATTTGTGTTCAGGTTATCTTGTGGATGTGATCTTTTCTAAAAATTCCTTCGTCATACAGAATCGCACCACCAAACAGGTTCTGGCAAGAGGACGGCGTGAGCATGGGTTATATATACTTGATTCTGTACAGGCTGTCCTTTTATCTGCTTTATCAGCAAATAAACTTAGAGCTTCTTATTCGTTGTGGCATTCTCGTTTGGGCCATGTACCTTTTGATGTAATTTCTCATTTGAATAGACTTGGTTATTTACATGTTACGTCTATCTTGCCTACTCCTGGTCTTTGTATCTCATGTCAAATGGCCAAGAGTAAACATTTACCATATGTTTTGAATGAGAAGCGTGATGTTTTTCCACTTGAATTGATTCATTGTGATTTGTGGGTGCCAGCTCCAGTTAAATCGGTTTCTGGTTATGTTTATTATGTCATGTTTGTGGATGACTTCTCCCGATTCACTTTGTTTTATCCCATGCGGAACAAGTCCGAATTTTTTGATATTTTTATCAATTTTCAGAAGCTTGTTGAAAATCAATTCTCCAGGACTATAAAAGTTTTTCAGAGCGACCGTGGAACAGAATTTAATAATAATAGAGTTTGCTCCCATTTTTTTATCCTCTGTCATTCGGCATCAGTTTTCTTATCCTTACACTCCGACGCAAAATGGTCGGGCCGAGCGGAAACACAAACATATCACGGAAACCGGTTTAAAGATGCTTTTTCATGCTCATGCGCCGTCTTCCCTCTGGGTTGAAGCTTTTGCATCTGCTGTTTATGTTATTAACAGGTTGCCCTCTTCTCTTCTTCAATATGTTTCGCCGTATGAAACACTAGTTGGTGCTGCTCCTTATTATGCAAACATTCATCCATTCGGCTGCCAAGTCTTTCCATACTTGCGCGATTACTCTTCGCACAAGCTTGCTCCACGGAGTTTGCCATGCATTTTTCTTGGTTACAGCACTCAACATAAGGGATTTCAGTGTCTTGATCCGGCTACATCTCGCATCTATATCTCTCGCCACACGTAGTTCAATGGAGGTGTTTTTTTCTTTTCTGATAAAAATGCTCCACGGACCTGCTGCTCGGATTTTTCGGACATCATAGAGCCTTTTACTATAGCTGTTCAGCCTCCCTTATCCAAGCTGTCTGTTGTTGCTTCCTCCACCCCATCGTGCAAAATGTGCCCCGCTGATTCCGAGCCAGGTGAATCGGGTGCGGGAAGACCACATGATCACTCGGGCGCGAGCAGGGATTTTTAAGCCTCGCCACATAGCTGATGTCGCACATCTGTCAGGTTCCCCTCTTCTTACTGCCTTGTTATCTCATACGGAGCCTACAGGTTTTAAAAGTGCAGCTAAAAATCCGGTTTGGCTCGCTGCAATGGATGATGAGATGAAAGTCCTTCGTCGAAATGATACATGAGATCTGGTGCCACGTCCTTCTGGCTCTAATATTGTTGGATCAAAATGGGTCTTCCGCACTAATTTTTTGCTTGATTGTTCCGTGGATCGATATCGCAAGGTTTCACGCAGGTTCCGGGATTTGATTATGAACACATTTTTTGTCCTATTGTTCGAGCTGCCACCGTTCAGATAATTCTGGCCCTTTCCGTTATGCGAAATTGGCCCTTACATCAGTTGGATGTCAAAAATGCCTTCTTGAATGGGTATCTTTCCAAACCCGTATATATGGCGCAACCAGCTGGTTTTATCGACCCAAGGTTTCCTGATCATGTTTGCAAGCCGAAACGAGCTTTTTATGGATTAAAGCAAGCCTCATTGGCGTGGTTCCAACGGTTTAGCACGTTCCTCTACAGTCTTGGTTTCTCCGGTAGCAAGGCAGATTCTTCTTTATTTTTCCTCCAGCTGCGCGGTATCACTCTTTATCTCTTGGTCTGTGTGGACGATATCATCCTTACTGGAAATAATTCTCTGGCTATTCGTTAACTTCTTGATCGTATTAGACATGAAGTTGCTATCACTGATCTTGGCAAGCTAAATTATTTTTTGGGATTAGAGGTCACTTATACTTCTACTGGACTCTTCCTCGGTCAAGCAAAATATACATGGGATATATTGTAGTGCGCTCAGATGCTAGATTCAAAGCCGATTGCTACTCCTTTTGTTGCTGGCTCACAATTGTCTTGTGATGGTAATCCTTTCCAGGATCCAACCTTTTATCGCTCAATCGTGGGAGCCCTCCAATATCTCACTCTGACGAGACCAGATCTGTCATTCGCTGTGAATTCGGTTAGTCAGTTCTTGCAGGCACCAATTGATGATCATTTTTCGACCGTCAAGAGGATTCTTCGCTATGTCAAGGGTACACTTTCTTATGGTTTATCGTTTAATCGCTCTTCCTCTGATGTGATTATTGCATACTCGGACGCTGATTGGGCAAGATGATACTCGCCGTTCCACATATGGCTACTCCATTTTCTTGGGTGATAATCTCGTATCATGGAGTACCAAGAAACGGCCAACCCTGTCTCGATCTAGTTGTGAGTCGAAATATGGGCAGTTGCTAATGTCGTCGCGGAGGTTGTTTGGGTTAAAAACTTGCTGCATGAAATCTCTGCTTCAACCCCGACAGTCCCTCTCTTGTTTTGTGATAACAAGAGCACAGTTTTCCTTACTCAAAATCCCGTCGCGCATAAATGGAAAAAGCATATTGATATAGATTTTCATTTTATCCGCGAGCTTGTCACAAATGGTGTGCTTCAAACTAAGTTCATTCCTTCTGAGTTGCAAATTGCAGATGTCTTCACAAAAGGCTTGTCGAGGCCTTTGTTCGAATTTTTCAGATCCAAGCTTCACGTTGGTCCGAATCCCACGCTCAGCATGAGGGGGTGTTAGCGATATAAATGAGAAGGATATGACTATATCATAGTTTCCTTGTATATTTGATTTGTTGTAATCTTGCTTGATTTGTACAACCTCTATATATTGAATACAATAGGCACACCATCAATTATGGTGACACAAATCTAATCTTACAACTACCAAATACGAATTTATAATATCATTTTGAAATAAATACTATGACTGTCATAGTATCCCGAAACAAAAAACACTTAAAAAATATATTTTAAAATTTATATTCGGCAGTAATGAAAGTACGTGCCGAAAGAGTTAAAAAAACAAATCAAAACGAGATGGATATACTAATATCTTCTATTCTACACTTATTTTCTTACTACCCAATCCCAAATTAATAGTCTGATTACTTTATAGTATCCTGTAAAAAAAAAAAAATAATAAAATTACATTTTAAAATTCGTAAAACGTGAATTGATAGAAGTCACGAGACTATTAGGGAGCCAGAATCTTTGTATCAGAATCTCAATAGTTTAACAAAATCGCTTTCGAAGATGAACGGAACGGACCGGCCTCTTCTCCCCGACTTCGCATCCAAAGCCTAAGGTCATTCCCTCCTCTCTCTCTCTTGTCACAGCGGATATGTGCTGAGATAGGTATGTTGTATGTGTTGCAGAGATTTTGTACAAGGACTAGTCAGAGTTATACTGGATTGGTATGCTTCGTGTTCGTATTTCTACTGCTCTGTTTAACACAATCTGTTTCACTAGTAGTTTTTGTTTAACTTTGAATGAATTCTGCGAGTTCTAGAGCTGCCTTGCCTGTTGCTTTTACTAAGGTTTACTCTATATATTTTTCGTATTGTGGTTGCCGATTTATTGAAATTTTCGTAATCTCTTTCACAATATCGTGATTTGTGTATACATAATAATCTTCTTGTGCATTGCTATGCTGCATATATATGGTTCTAATCATTAATCATGTATTCTGGTTTTTTGAATTTGAGGGATTTGGCTTTCGTACAAGTCAATCTTTTAATTGACTATTCATTGTGCTCACTTGAGCATTTGTTTGTGATTTGTGTGGAATGAGTCAATGAGCAGAAGTTTGAAGTAGTTATGATGGATCATGGAATAGATGAAGAGAATGTGCTATGGATTGCGAGCATGCTGGGGAGAGAAACGAAGAACAAGAGCAGCAACAGCATGCACGATCAAGAAGAGTGGAAGACAGTTATGTTAGTTATGATTTTCTTTAATTCGAATAAGTTTGCGTTGAATAAGACTCGATCCATGGACGATGGTCTTTTGGGTGTGTAGTCGCGTGCACGCTTTTGTTAGTAAAGTGTCGTTTTATCGAGTCCGTAGGATCAGTATCAATTTGGATGGTTAGATTAGTTACACGTGGCTGTACGGTTTGTTTCCTTTGCACGGTATTTGTATGAGCCGTGAGTGCTCAGTCTGTAACGAATTTTTCCAGTGAATGAATGTGAAGATACTGATCTTTCTTCAAGCTTCCTTACGTACATCCATGGCTATATACTATTTTTCTAGATTTCTTCATGGTATCTAGAGCTTAGGTTGTAGATCCGTGATATATTCTTACTTTGAGAGTTTTTTATCCGTTTCTTTTAAAAAAAATACATAAAAATGGCGAGAGGTGGCAAAGCAGGCAGAGGTGGAGGACGATCTTCATGGAAGGATGTACTCCAAGGAGAGAGTTCTGGATCTAGATATAATCCAGAGAAACAGCCGATGAACTATGACGAAAGCAGGAATGAAGAACAGGCGGCTTATGAGGAAGAGGAGTTTACTAACAACTTTGGTACACTTTCTCTTCGATCGGAACAAATTGAGGAGATCTTACATCTTAGCCAATCGGATCATCCAGGGATGCAGTTGGTGGCTGCACCCCTTACTGGAGTAAATTTCATTAACTGGAGCCGCTCGGTACGACGAGCACTCGGAGCTAGGAGTAAACTCGAACTCATCGATGGTACGTTGCCTGAACCTGATCCATCGGAAGGTTATTATAAGCAGTGGATGAAAACGGACTATATGGTCTCTTCATGGATCATAAATTCCATTTCTAAGGAACTCGTAAATGGCTTCTCTCAATTTGATACTACTAAGAAACTTTGGGATTCTTTAAACCACAGATATGGTAGGAGTAATGGTCCGAGAATTTATAAGTTACAACGTGAAATATTTGGGTTTACTCAAGGATCTAGGCCAGTAGTTCAGTATTTTAATGAGTTGAGTGCTATGTGGGAAGAGCTAGACATGATACAACCTCCACTGAACTATGTTTGTGATGCTCGTATTAAGTTGTCTAGGCGTGAAGAGTAACAAAGGCTCATGAAGTTCCTTCATGGTTTGAATTCAGTCTTTGAAAACACTAGGAGTCAAATGTTACTCATGGAACCTTTACCTAGTGTTGATAAGGCATATGCTATGATAACTCAAGTAGAGGATGTGGTTATCATTGAATGAGAATGGAGGAAATCAATTGATGGCCATGAATGTAGGTGATATGTCAGATACTGAATCATGGCAAAGTAATGCTCTAGCAGCTGCTGTGAGGCAGCAAGGGGGAATTAAGAAAAGGCTCACTAGAGAAGAAAAGAAAAGATTAAGGTGTAAGCATTGCAATGGGATTGGGCATGAAGTTGATGAGTGTTTTAAACTTCATGGAATCCCTGAGTGGTACAAGGAATACACTAAGGGAAAAGAGAAGCAGCTTGCTAACTATGCAGACTGCAGTGATGACTCAGACTCAACACTTGGAAAAGGAGAGGCCAGAGAAGAGAGTCATGATGTGGTGAAAATGGTGCAAGCTGAGGTTGCAAGGTACTTATCCTCGCTGAATTCACAAGGAAATGCAGGACAAGGTTCAGGGCAGAGTTCAGGAGCAGGCAAGGCTAAGATCAATTTTGTCCAGGAACAAAGCAATAAGACTGATGCATTTGATGGACATTTTGCATTCAGTCTAGCACAAAGTATGGAAAGAAGTGCATGGATTGTTGATTCAGGGGCCACTTCACATGTGTGCTCAAATGGAAATTTGCTAATGAATACTTATCAACTCGAAAAACCAGTAAGGATTCATATGGCAGATGGAGCATCAAGGGTGGTGAATTATGCAGGAACAACAATGATCAATCATGATCTTATATTGCATAATGTGTTGTTTGTTCCTGAGTTCACATATAACTTAGTATCAGTGGGTCAGTTAGCCAAGGATGCAGGAGTTAAGTGTTTGTTTGACACAAAATTGTGTTTGTTTCAGAGAGAGGAGGATAGCAAGCTTATGGGAAAAGCTTATCTAAAGGGGAATTTATATATGGTTGAAGCTGTTATTGAGAATCATCAAACAAACTTGCTGAGGCCAGAGGATTTATCTTTGAAGGACTGGCATGTGATTCTTGGCCATCCCTCAGCAACTAGGATGAAGCATATCAGTTTCTTGGATGATGCACATGAAGATCAATATAAAGAAGTGCAAGATCATTGTGAGATTTGCATTAAGGCCAAGCAAACTCGTTCACCATTCCCACAGTTGCAAAGAAGGTCCTCAGTTTTGTTTGAAATAGTCCATGGAGATGTATGGGGACCCTATGGGGAAGAGAATCTGGAAGGAATCAGATTTGTCTTAACTCTTGTAGAAGATCATTCACGTACCATATGGACCTATCTTCTCCACTCTAAAGATGAAGTGTATGATGCACTTAAGACTTATCTCAAAATGGTGGTGAATAGATTTGGAAAACCAGTTAAGATCTTTAGAAGTGATAATGGTTCTGAATTTGTGAATAAAAGAGTTGAGAGTTTGTTTCAAGAGTGTGGGATTTCACATCAAAAATCATGCATATACTCACCACAACAGAATGGTGTGGTGGAGAGGAGACATAGGACACTTCTTGAAACGGCAAGGGCTTTGATGTTTCAAGCAGAGATGCCAAAAAGGTTCTGGCCCTATTCAATCCTTACTGCTACATACTTGCTGAATAGATTGCCTACAAAGGTTTTGGGATGGGTTGCACCTTATGAGATTCTCTTTAAAAAGGAACCAGATTACTCACATTTTCAGCCTTTTGGCTGTCTTGCATATGCTGTCAACCTCACCCCACACAGAGGTAAGTTTGATGCAAGAAGTGAAAAGTGTATATTTCTAGGATATAGTTCTTCACATAAGGGATATCTTTTGTTTAACTTGGAAAAACAAAAGGTGTTCACATCAAGGGATGTAAAATTCCTTAGTGACACTTTTCCCTTTCAAAAACCTTCTGAAATTCAGGATTGCATCCCTTCTTTGCCAGTGGTGAATCCTAATTGTGTTGACCCTTTTGTTACAGTGGAAGAAAGGATTCAGGCAGAAGAGATTGAAACGAGTCATTCTCAAGAGGAGCATGTTGATTCAACTGAACAACTCCCCCAGTCAGAAAATGTTGGAATAAGAAGAAGCAGTAGAGTTACACAGCAACCAGCCTGGATGAGGGATTTTGTTGGACATGTTGCAGCAGTGTCAGAATCTCCAAATTTGGGTACTAATCTCAGTACTTTTCCTTTTAGGATTTCACCTGCGTTGAAACCTGCTTACATTGAGTACTTGATGAATGTTCAAGTAGTGAAGTAACCAAAATCTTCTCACGAGGCTTGCAAATACAAGGAGTGGATAGATGCAATGCAGCAACAGATAGAGGCATTAGAAAGGAATGAGACTTGGGAATTGACTGTTTTGCCAAAGGGGAAGAGAGCAATAGGATGCAAGTGGGTGTTTAAGGTTAAATACAAAGCAACTGGAGAATTGGACAAATATAAGGCTAGACTTGTAGCCCAAGGATTTACACAAGTCTTTGGGATAGACTACAAGGAGGTGTTTTCCCCAGTGGCCAAGCATGTCACTGTGAGAGTCTTCCTTTCTATTGCAACCATGAAAGGATGGCCTATTCATCAGCTTGATATAAATAATGTCTTCCTACATGGGCATTTAGATTATGATATCTATATGAAGGTGCCTCCAGGTTATCCTACTAGAGCACCTAATCAAGTGTGCAAACTCAAGAGGAGTTTGTATGGTCTCAAGCAGGCCTCCAGAGAATGGCATCTAGAATTTTGCAAGAAACTTGAGATTTTTGGTCTAATTCAGTCATCAGCTGATCCTTGTTTATTCACCATGACATCTGATCAGACATTCTTATGCCTTATAGTATATGTAGATGATGTTCTAGTTAGTGGAACATCTTTGGAGCTGATTGTTGAGCTTAAGAAATACCTGCATGAGCAATTTACTATAAAAAGACCTCGGAGATGCTGGGTATTTCTTGGGCATAGAGATAGCAAGGGGAGATGAGGGCATTGTTTTATCTCAAAGAAAGTATGTACTGGACATACTTGAATCTACTGGCCTATTGGGATCAAAGGCTGCTTTGACTCCTCTGCCACCAGGGGTTGCTCTATCACAAGGGGATGAGCCTTTACTCTCTGATCCAGAATCATACAGACGCCTTATAGGACAGTTGCTGTACTTGAATTTCACCAGGCCGGACATTTCTCATGCAGTTCAGCAATTGAGCCAGTATGTAGCCTCACCTACTGACAAACATTTGAAGGCTGCCTTCCATGTCTTGCGTTATCTGAAAGGTACACCATCTTATGGTCTTTTCTTCTGTTCTACTTGTGATTATACTGTTCAAGCTTATAGTGATGCGGACTGGGGAGCATGTATAGACACTAGGAAGTCACTCACTGGGTATTGCATATTTTTGGGAAGCAACTTAATATCGTGGAAGTGCAAAAAGCAGTCCACAGTCTCTGCATCTTCGGCTGAGTCCGAGTACAGGGCACTTGGAACAACAGTCAGGGAAATTGCTTGGATAAAGGCTCTGCTGGCAGAATTCAAGGTGTTCATCTCTGATCCTATTGCTCCATTGTGACAATCTGGCTGCGATTCATATTACACGAAATCCCGTCTTCCACGAACGCACGAAGCACCTTGATATCGATTGCCATGTCGTTCGTGAAGCATACAAGTCAGGCCTCATTTCACTGGATCATGTTTCTACCAAAGTACAACTGGCGGATTTCTTCACAAAACCGCTAGCTAGTCCGAGGTTTCGTGAACTGCTAGTCAAGATTGGTCTTTGTGATCTGCACATAGCCACTCTTGCGGGGGGTGAAGAGAATGTGCTATGGATTGCGAGCATGCTGGGGAGAGAAACGAAGAACAAGAGCAGCAACAGCATGCACGATC